>NDXB01017396.1:257472-419748 GCA_002631895.1 Agapornis roseicollis | reverse complement strand
CCCCCAAATGCACTCTCGTGTCTTTTCCACTCGGTTGCTTCGCCTGTGTGTTACCTTCCCTCTGTCTCTCCTTGCCCAGCAGATTATCAGAGCGAGTATTACGGCCCTGGAAGCAATTACGACTTCTTCCCACAAGGACCTCCATCATCCCAAGCTCAGACACCCGTGGATCTCCCATTCGTGCCCTCCTCGGGGCCATCGGGCACCCCTCTGGGGGCCATGGACCACCCCCTGCCCGGACATCACCCCCCCAGCGAGGCCCAGCGCTTCACTGACATCATGTCGCATCCCCCGGGAGACTCGCCCAGCCCCGAACCCAACCTGCCCGGGTCCTTGCACTCCATGTCTGCGGAAGTTTTTGGCCCTAGTCCTCCGTTTTCTTCACTATCTGTCAACGGTGGTGCTAACTACGGCAATCACTTGTCACACCCCCCCGAAATGAACGAAGCGGCTGTGTGGTAGCTTTAAAACAAACTGGGTGTAAGTAAGTGATGATCATCTAGTCTGCTTATTGTTACGGTGTACAGAAATGAATACATAGAACATCTCTCCTGCCCTGAGACAATATTACCTTGGGCACGAACTGAACCCAAATCGCTCCAAGGGAAGCTTTGCTCTAGACCAGGACAATCTCCACGTTACGGTTGTATCCAACAAGCAAAGGGACTGACTTTTTTTTGTACCATTGACAAAGGAACTGGTGAAGCTGTACAGTAAAGTGCTGCCATACCGTAGGATGGCGTGAGTGTGCTTACCCTGTCGGATGTCATCCTAAGAGCCACAATCCTTAGGAACTTCTCGTTTTAAAACACAAAAAAACCCACAAATTAATAATTGAAAGAAGGAAAGGTCAAGGAAAAAAAAAAAGGGGGAAAAGGAAGCGTCAAGAACTCTAGTGTTCCCGGTTAAGGATGGTTCTGGCATTCTGAATTTGTTAGGTTCTGTCTCTCAGAAAGCTCACCAACAAGACTCTCTTTAGCTCCAGCCATTGCAGCCTGCTGACTACCAGGTGGGACAACTTTCCTTTTTTTCCCCCCTTTCTTCCCTCTTTTTTTTTGTGTGTGTTTTCTTTGCCAAAATAGCAAATACTTAAATGTTAAAGCCCTCAGCACCAACTCTTCTACCTTCACAAAGCTACACGTACAAAACCTCCTCGGCATAGCGAAGGTCGCCAGACCTCTAAGGCAAAATGACTTGAAAACCAAGCAAACAAACGCAAAGTATTCTACCTTCACAGAGAGAGAAAAGCTAAACAAAAAAAAGACTCTATTGAACTAAAAACAGTCAACTGTTTACGTCTAATGTTAAATTCAGGAGTTCAGTGTTTTGCTAATAAATCCTGTTTTAGAACCTCTTGTTCAAAAGCAAACGATTTTGAGCAACCAACCAAAATAGTTCCTTTTTTTCTGTTCTGTCGCTGTTCTAACAGATCGCAGGGCTTGTGGTTCACTGTGCTAGTTTGTAAAAGGTGTTGTTTACAGAAGGCAAAGAAAAAACCCCACCAAACCCAGACAGTTGCCAAATAAAGCGAATCTATAGCACAAATACTGTAAGGTGCTTGGCACCAGCAACCCCAGAAGGTGTTTAAAAAGTGTGACAAGGTTTCAAAGAGAAAAAGGCAAAAACCAGGCACCCCCATCTTTGCTGATTTTGAGTGCTGTTGAACGTTCACGGAGTTGTTCAGATGGCTGATATAGACCCACACAGGTTTTATTTTTGTGTCTTGAAAATGAAAGTCCAAAATATTTAAATTTTATGGTCAAATATGCAGTCAACAGCTGCTACTTTTTTCCTTTATATATTAAATTTCTCATATGTCTTTTATTGTTCGAATAAACCTAAGCTTGTGTGACCTCCAGTGCATATTAGACCATTCACTGTATGAAAGAAAACATGTTGGATAAAATTTGTGCGTTTTTAATAAAATTAGAAAATCTGATGTTTAGATAACTTGTGTTTCATTTGATGTTTGAAGCAATTTAAAAGGGATTCTCTCGAGTTAAAGAGCCCTGAGAAGCCTGATCCACTCCACTGATAATCCTGTAGAGCTCTTTTGCCTTGGTGGAAGCCTAAGCCCTGGCGTCGGCGCTCATCGCCCTCAGCGGCAGCTCCAGCCTCTCCTTCCATCTCAGGCTCAGTTGCTGGAGCACAAACCCCACGTTAACGCCGTGCATGCAATTCCCCAGCTGGAAACCAATCAGGTTGTGAAATCTATTCACTTCTCCTTTGGAAACAGATTCCAAATGCTTATTTTATGCATAAACAAAACTGTATTGTCAATGTAAAAAGCGTGCCAAGATGCGGGTTTTAATGGATGCATTTTTAGTTCGATTCATTCTCCAA
The DNA here is from genome assembly GCA_002631895.1 of Agapornis roseicollis. Classification (NCBI taxonomy): domain Eukaryota; kingdom Metazoa; phylum Chordata; class Aves; order Psittaciformes; family Psittacidae; genus Agapornis; species Agapornis roseicollis. Next base: position 417,405 of record NDXB01017396.1, on the reverse strand, counting down.
AGGTAATTTTTCTTTGGGGTTTTTTTTTCCCCCTTCTTTTGTTTTCCTGATTGGATGCTTCTGAACCTCAATGGCATGAAAGTCATTTTAATCCTTTCTCTTAGAGCTGGTACAAAGTCAATTATTTGATAGCATTTGGTGTGTCTGAAGTTCTGCAAGGGGCAGCGAAGGAGAATATTTTGCTTTGCACTAGATGCAGGCTCATTTTCTGGGAGAAAAATGAAGTGAAACAAAACAATCCTGGAGCCTTGTGAAATAACCGATGTAATGTTTTAATTCTAAATCACTGCAGAATCCCAAATACTCAGTTCTTCAAAAGGAAAACTCTCACTGATTCCAAGAGGACTTTGACTTGCGTTAGACATAAAGGAGCAGGTTCGGTTCTGGAAGGTCACTGCTTTAAATGTTTTCCACCTGCTGAGCTGCTAGAACAGGGTGAGCTGTAATTGCAGATTTCCCTCTGTCTCTCTGCTAATAGTGACTGTGGCTTCTCTTTTATTTTACATAGACAGAAATTGATGCTAAAACACCAACTTTTCCCTTCCCAGTGATTCAGTTCTTTATCTCATTGGACTGGGGGGCGGGAGGAGGGGGGGGAGAGAAAGAAATATCAAAATGCTTGAAAGTTGTACAATTTGTAATTTTCAATGGTGGTTTTTATTTTGTTCACAGCCTGATTTCTATGCCCTAGCAGAGGGGCCACCGAGATGAAGCAATAGTTCACTTTAAACACAAAATGTCCTATTTAATAATAGAAAGGTAAAAATACCCCCCTGTCTGCAAGGGGTCTGTGTTTCTATAAAAATAATTCATGCTTTATTAAATACAGGGGAGACTTCTTAAACTGCTGGGCTTGTGTCGAACTCATTTATTTGCCTTTTGTATGAGTGCTCTGGTTTGTGGCTCTTTTGCATTTATATAAGCAAAGTAATGGGCGATCTATTTATTACAAACTTCTACCTATCCGGGCAAGCGCTGTTGATAAATGCTGCTGTATTTGCTGCTGGTTTATTGCTGAATCAATTCTTTTCAGTGAGGATTTCACCAATTAGGTGGATTTTGGAGGAACCATGTTATGCTGAGCGAGATTTGTTTCTTTTTCTTTCCTTTTTCCCCTTTTTCCCCCCTTTTGTAATGAGGTGCTTGTACCCTTCATGCCGTGTCCCTTTAGGCAGCGATGCGATACGGTTCAGTTTAGGTCAGTGGCTTATAAAGGGGAGGGAGGAGAGCCTGTCTTTTTTTATTCCCGAAGCTCCATCCCTTCCATAGGGGTTCTGCCCATCTTTGGGGGGGAGCCCGGGAGCCGTTCCCATGCTTGAGGCCAAGCGGTTCCTTCAGTGCTTCCCGGGATCCACTCTGGAGGCCCCCGTGCTTTGTAGATTTGAATTCTGTGCTGTTCAGAGCAGGCTGGGTGTTTCTGAAGACCCTAATCCAGCAACAATTGCACAGTCAAAACTGCTTTTGAAACCATTGTCACGTTGGGTTCTTGTAAGTCCTTGTTTACAAGAGCGTTTCCATTGACTTCAGTAGCGTTACTTGGGTGAATAGCGGTCTGCGGGAGAAGGGCCTGGAAAAATCTGTGCTGTTCTACATGGGGTTTCCATGCAGAAACATGGACACGCAGCACGCAGCCGTACGCACGTGCGATGGGATTTCAGGAAGCAATTACTCTCTTTTGATCTTTTCTTCCTTGACCTTCACTTCGTTGCTGTGTCCAGCCCGGATGAGGGTGTTGCAATGCGTGAGGCTGAAGACTCATGGAAAGCCTATGTGTAGGACCATTTACTAAGAAAAAGTTACAAGGCCTTGTAAGTATTATTCCTCTTGAGCTAATCTATACAAAGGGATATTTTGAAGGCTGATCAAAGTGTCTTTAACATGCCTTGAGTTTCCAGCATCCCAACACCTCTGCTTTTGGCTCAAACTGATTGTCTCCTTGCGCTATCACTGTGTGATGCTCCTCACTGCCCTTTCTCTCCTGTTACTCTCGGTATCCATTTACTCAAGCCTTTCCTTGGGGAACAGTGGGGGATTTGTAGATGTGTATCCCAGGAGGAAGAGTGTACTTCAGTTATGATTTGTAGACCAGTGATGTCTATTATTTTAATACATGCATGTGTGCCCAGATGCTGCGCGATGGGTACACGATACAGAGCTATAAATAAATACAGTTTTCAAATATCAGTGGTGATTCACATACTTTTGCCATCCCAGGAGGTGGCAGATGTTGCAGTGTCCTCTCAGGAATGATTCCTTTGGCCATAGTCTGCATTTTTTCCCTGGATGAGAGTGTTGCACTGAAGCTTTGCATGTTCTCACAATGTTAAATATAAGCATTTGCAGCCTCTCTTTCTGTTACTACCCCTAGTAAATAAATTCATGTATGTTAAGTTTAAACCTCAAATGCTGCCAGCACTGTTGAGCTGAGAACAGGGAATTGTGATGCTGGAGCAGCTTCTGGAGGGTCTTTTCTTTGTATCTGCCATGGCACTGGGTGCTCAGCATTCCTTATGCCAACAAAATACCCATGAAGTTATGAATTAAATTAAAGGGAGCATTACAAATATATTTTGATTCTAAATCCTTCCAGGATTGCTATCATCTTGTTTCCTTTTTGGTTGTATTTGTGGTGATTTTAGCTGTAGAGCATGGGGTCATGCTTGGAAAGTGGAGTTTGTTGCTTCGAGAGCTTTTGTCCATCAGATGCTGAATTGTGTTTCAGAGATTGAAGGGTGAACGTGACCTTACAGCTCCAAATTACCACCCCTCTGTACCTGGGATTCCTGTAAGGGTGCTCTTAGGGCAACTGCTTTTCCTGCAGTGTTTTCCCCATTTGTGTATGGGATCAGTGAAGGTAATGGGCGCAGCTGGTTTTATTGCACATGGCATGGTTTGGTTCTTGGAGAATCCCCTTGGTCCTCAACATTCCGCTCTTGGGGATGAGGGGCACAATGGGGCTCTCTGCAGCCTTCTGTTACAGGCTGCCTTCAAATGAGGACCAGCTCCACTTGGGTGCCATTTGGTGAGCTCCTAGAGAGTGGTTTTGGCAACTGTAAGAATTAAGAGTTCTTTTCCTGATTGGTTTTAATCCAAGTTCTTCCTGCAGAATCCAAACCTGAAAGCAGCTGCCGGTATCTCACATGGTTTGGAATGAAACACTTCATCTGCTCCTCGAGGAAACCCAAGTTTGCAGGACAGGTCAAGTGGGACATGGTCAAAAGGTCTCTTTATATGGTGTGAGAAAGGTCACACAGCACAGCCCGGGAATGTGAGCTGGAAAATATCCCCCTGGCTTCCATGGAGCTGGAGCGAGCCACAGGGAAGTGTTGGGAGTGAGCGCTGCCCTGCATGGTCGTGCTCAGTGTCTCGGGAACAGGCGTGTGCTGTGCTCCTGCACGAACCAGTGTGCACGAGGGCTGTTGCAAGGGGGAGATGCTTTTTGTGGATGAAAAATAGAGATCTTGGCTCTGCCTAAAAAAGGTTTCCTTCCTGGTTTTGAATTGCCTCTGGGTGGCCTTTACAGTCCTTATCTGCTGGTAGCATCTTTAGGCTGCGCGCCTATTCAGGCTGACTGTATTCATTCTGGTTCTAGATGTAAGAGCCGTTAAGGGTTGATTAAATCTTTAAACCAGTTGCGTTTTCTGAGTGAGTGGTGGGTTAGGAATACCCAAACCACCCCAGTGAATGCAAACACAGGCGAGAAATAGTAATAAATATTTATAAGGAGAGTGGGTTTTAATGAACATAACCTAAATGTCCTCTTAGGTCATTTATTTTAGGGGGTGGGTTTATGTGTGCTCTTCTCTGCTTCTCCCCGATTTTTTCCTCTTCTTTCTTCCCCTGTTTCCCTGACGAATTCTGTTGCTGCTTTAAGAAAGGGAAATCTCAAATGGAATAGCCTGGCTGCAACGAGAAAGCCTGGTTTGGGAAATTACATTTGCTAGCCAAAGTGTTGGAAAGATAAGCTCAGCTCGGGCTTGTAGCTATTTTTGGGTAGCGTGCAGTCCTCCGGATATGGGTCAAATCCTGCCGTTGATAATGCAATTCAATTAAATCCAGTAGACACGGCTCCGGCGCCTGTCATTCCCATGGATCTCTATGGGAATCCCATCACAGCCCGGAGCCTGCAGCCCACCTCGCTCCCACCGCTCTGCCGAGCGCAGGTTCCGCGGGCGAGCAGTGAGTTCCTCACTGGTGGTGTCTGAATGGCTTCACGTTTCCAACACATTCCTTTATTTGTACCTTTAAGAAAAGCCCTGGAAAAGGGATTCCTGTTAATAACCTGTAATTACACAGAGGCACGGGGATGATGTCCTTCACTGCCAAAGCTACCATCTCATCTGACAATTTCCTGCAGGATGACAAGCTCCACGGATACATGGGAGCACAAGAGGCTGGGTGTGAGGAATTAGAAGCGCCTTTTTTCTCGCAGCGCAGGCTGTTCCCAATGCACTTGTTTACGTGCCCTGTGTTTAGGGTGTTAGTTCCATTTAGCAAATAAGCGTGTAAATGAAAAGGAAAATGAAGAGGAAAAATGGCACAGGAATTCTGTCAGTCAGTTTGATGGCTTCTGCTTATAGTTCATAAATAGGCAGAGGGGTTTACGGAATGCACCGTGGTGCAGAAGAGGCTTTTGTGATTGTCTGGAATGAAGATGTATTGATAGATTTGGGTTGGTACAAATATTCCCCTGCATGATCCTGAGTGCAAACCGCGGCAGCGTGGTTTGAGGGCATGTGAACCAGAAATTAAAAGGGAGCCTGAGAGTCTCCTTTAATTACCCTGCTAAGTGAAAGGCGAAAGAGAGGGAATGAACGGGGAGGAAGGAGGCTCCGGTGGTGCAATACGTTACCATCTGTGACTTCCACACACTGCGTTTTCTGTTTGATGGGGGTTTATAGTGACTGGATCTCCTCATCAAATGCTGTGAATTACCAGCTCCTTGTGTTGATCCCAGTAACAGAAGCAGGGCCCATTCTGGGGCTCCCCTTTCTCCCCTGCACATGGAGGACACATGTAATGTATGTGTGCGAGTATAGCCTTCCTGTTTGTTTTGTATCAGCGTAAGCAATGGAAGCAGGACAGAAAAGAAACAGGTCTATAGGCTCTGTTAAGAGTTTGCAGTTGTACATGCAAGAATCTTAATGCATTGCTGGAGTTGGGATTTATACTGACCAGTTGTCCCATTAGTCTCAGTGGGTGAAATCCTGATCTCACTGGCATGAGGGGCAAAAACGCTGCTGACTTTAAGCAGCCCATTTTTCACTCCAAAGGAGTAATGCAGCTCACTGTATTTTTTATTAATTATACCAGGTATGTTGTATTTAACCATCACTAAAAGCCTCTCTCCCTTTATTAACAGGGCTATTTATTATTCGTGAGGTTAGAGAACATCCCCTTTTCACTCTTTAAGAGTGCAGAGGTTTGAAAATGCAGTTACGCAGGGGGGTTCTTGGCACTGGTTCTTTGCTTAGGTGAGTGGTTCCTTACTCCTGTTTCACTTGTTTCTGCTCCTTAATTTTCTGTAGATTTATTTCTCCAGGCTCCTCCCCTTGTTTGCAATGGCATCTTTTACTCTGGAAATAAAACACCTACAAACTCAAAGGAAAAAGAAAGACCTAGAAGCAAAGCCAGGGAAGACACACGGTACCCATCCCTGGTTTTTAAGTTTCCTAGTTTATAAACCCATGTCTTAGTGAAAAACAAGCGATAGTAGTGCTTAATGTCACATTGCTGGAGCAGTGGTAAACCCACATAATAGATAATGCAGAGCATTGTAGCTGTCAATCACAGCATGATGAAATAAATACAAACTACAGTATGAAGGAGTGAGATGCTCAACAGTATAAACTCCAAGGGTTTTGCTTGCGATGGAACTGTGCATTTTCAGTGAGCATTAGTTTTTATATACATTGAATTGTATATTGTCTATGCACTACCCCATATCATAGGTTTTACAGGGGGAGGCCCGGGGTGTGTAAGAAAGGGGTGAGACTTTGGGATGTTTCCCATCCATCCCCTCCCCTGCAGGACCCCGGTGGCAGGAGCATTGATGGCTGCGATAATTAATGATATTCCTCTGCCCTCTGTAGGAGAGCTGCCCGCACTGAACGCTGCTGCGGGAGCACCCCGGCCTGTGCAGCCCCCACCGCTCTGCATCCCAATTAGAAACCAGGGCCGGATTCATTTTTAGAGCCTTTAAAAGCAGGTAAGAGTCCTGAGTGGACACAAAGGGGATGAGCAGCAGCCTACGCAGCTCCTCTCCCAACCAGGGCTTGAACCAGCTCAAGTTTGCAGGCTGCTGCTGGCACCTTCATGGGGAAAATCTCTGTGCCAGTTGTGGGAAGCGCAAGTCGTGGAGTCCAGGCTGACCCCCTGAAGCTCTTCATTGCAGGGTCTGAAGTTCAAACCTGTGTCTGCAACTTGAATCCAAGATGCAGATTAAGGTCCCTACTCCCTTGTGACAAAGTATATGCTAATTCCCATTGGCATTCCCTAATTCCAGGTCCACCTCTGTGTTTTGGGGTCACTTCACCCCACAAAGGAGCCTGGAGAAGCTATTGGTGGCAAGCCCAAGAACCTGTTCTTATTAATGCTCTCGGATGGCCACTTCTCCATCACTTTGTTGCTCCTTCTAGGTGAGAGTTGGGCAAAAGCACCCCTGAAGCTTTGGTGCTGGTGTGGATTTGATGAGGTTGGTGTAACTCTGGTGTAAGGAGCCATCTGGTGTAAGTCTGGTGTAAGGAGCTATCTGTGTACCAGGACTGGGGCTGGCTATGAACCCATCTTTCTAAGAGGAACCCTAGCTCCAACAGAGGCTGGGGATCTTTAACATACAGAACAAGGAAAGAGCTAATTCAGGTCTGCGCTGCCACTGTTGCTAAAATGGTGCAATGTGAGTTAAAGTAGTTGTAGTATTTGATATTATGTATTAGGATTTTGCTTTTATACCACTACACCGTTATCCTAGTGCTGCTCAGCTTCATCACACCGGTTCCCACAGCCCCGATACGCCGTTATCGTTATCCTCCATCAGCAGGGGGACCAGGAACCGGCACCTGCGGCCGGGCGGGCGGGAGCTAGGACCCAGCCCGTCGGCCCGCGCCTCAGCCCCGCCCCACCTCGCTCCACCCCTATATAGTCCCGCCCCGCGACCCCTCCTTTCTCTCCCTCCTCCCTGCCGTGACAAGATGGCGGCGCCCTTAGCGCAGCAGCTGGAGGAGCTGCTCAACCCCCGGCCCAGCCTCCGCGACCCCGAGGACGACGAGGAGGAAGGTGAGGGGTGGCCGGGACGAGGGTTTGATACCCGCGGCCGCCGGCGGCGGGATGGGCCTTGTGGGCGCCGCCGGACCGGCCGCACGTGGCGGAGGAAGTCAAGGGGGTGCTCGGCTATGCCCTGTCCTGTGCCGCAGACAGGACCCCGGCATCCCCGCCGAGGCTTCGACCTTTGGCACTCGGGTGTCCCCGCTGGGCTCCCGGACCCGGGCTGCCCGCCGACCCGCGCCTGGATGGTCTATTGCGAGGGCCGGGGCTCCCTCAGGGACCAGGGTTGGGGCTGGGGCTCCCTCCGGAGTCGGGAGCACCTCAGGGATCGCAGTTCCCTTCATGCGGACCAGCGTTAGCGCAGGGCCCTTCAGAGAGCAGGGTTGGTTTGTTTAGGGAGCGCGGCGGGAGACCAGAGTTACCTCAGGGGGAGCGGCCATCTTGGGGACCGGCGTTACCTCAGGGCCCCGCGCTGGAGTCACCTCAGCGCCGAGTTTCGTCAGGCCTGCCGGGGCCGGGCTGTGCAGAGCCAGGCTGGGAGCGGATCCGGCCGGGAATATTCAGGAGAAGAGACCCATAACAGCGGAGCGGCGGGACGAGGCAGGACGGTTCCTCCGCCGGAGCGGGGCGGCTGAGGGAGCAGCGCGGCCGGGCCGCTGGTGACACCCGTGTACACACAGTGCGTGCTCGGAGCAGGGCTCAGCACATTGCACACGTGTTGGCTGATGCTAAACAGCGGCCGAGGCTCGGTTTATATCTTTAATCAAGCTGGTTTTACGTTAGTGGTGGGTTTCGGTATCCATCCCTTCTCCCATGGCATGTAGGTGGCGGTGTCCTCTTTCCAGGCTGGTGCCTGCTGATCCCTCGGCTTACCCTGCCCAGAGCAGTTTCCCCGTGGGGCAGGACTCCTCTCTAGGACATCTTGTCCCAGGTTCCTGCGCTCACGTCTGGAGGCTGTGAGTTAGCCCTTACACACTGGCACTGGTTGGTGACAGGAGGTACTAGGTGCCATTCATGGTGAATGTGCCAGCTAGCTTGGATCTTCTGTGCAAGCCTATGTGAGAGCAATGATGTCTTGCAAGCAACCTCTTAGTAACCATTGGCAGATCAACGTAGTCAGCAGCGATGCTTCCCCATTTTAATAACCATGGTTTAGTTTCATGCATCAGGGGTGCCACGAGTGAGAGTGCCAGAAGGCCCATTGAGTGCCACAGTGCTCATTCACTCCTTGGTGCTGAGCATCTCTTGTAGCTGGGGTGACTGTCTTTAGACCTGCTTTAGTTGTGAGCAGGAGCATATACTATATGTGTCAATGCTATATGTGAGGCATTTACATTTCCAAAGAGCATTAAAAGAGCACTTAGCAATGTTCAGCCGCTTGGATCACTCAGTTGGGTGAACAGAGCTAACCCTGTAATTTTGTGTCTTGCACATGAATGGAAATAGGGAGGTGGGCTGGTATGGTGTGTTCTCTTTGCTGGACTGCTCTGTACCTGTGTTCTGGAGAAGATGGGTATGCAAGAGGGCAATAACCACAGGGAAATGATTTCCTCCTGTGTTCAGCTTTCCTGAAGTGTTTATGTGTTTTTGTGTAGCAAGAGGCCAAAGTGCATTGGAATTGCAGTTTTCCTCTTTCATTCTGTAAGCATGGAGTGAGTGAAGGCATTCCTGCTTTGCTGAGCCCTCCATCTGGAGGACTGTATGTCTCATGAATCTCTGGAAGGGCTTGGATAGGCATAGTTTCATGTGTGTTCTCTAAAATAAAGAGGAGGAAGGAAGGAAAGAGTGAATGCAGGCAGTTAATTCAAAAGAAAGAATTCATCAGGATTTTTGTTAACAAACATTACTCCCTGCATTGCAGCTGAGCCCTGTGATTCAGACCTGTCCTTCTACGCAGAACATCAGTGTGCTGCCTTTCCTTCACCAGGCAAGGAAGAGCCTTGCTCCCTCTCAGATCCTAAAATCCAGGCTCCTCTGTGAGGCTGTGCTGCCATCCAGCTCACCTTTGCAGTGTATTTTTGCTTGCGGAACATGAGGAGTTTTCCATGACTCCTTCCTGCAGCTGGTGGTTCTAGTCTGAAATTCAGTTCAGTTTAGACATTCCTCCCCTTTTTCTTTTCCCCACAGCTACAGTTGCTAAAGTGATTGACAGATTTGAGGATGAAACTGCAGATGACATTTTACCTGTTGGTAACATACGGAAAAAAGCTTCAGCCTCTCTCTTGGAAGCTGATAAAAGGTACAGTGGAAAAGCTACATCTCGCAAAGCTTTGCAGGAAGAACTCTGGGGAGATGCTGTATCTGAAGAAGGATCTGGTAAGAAATGTTGTTTCTTTCCCTTTTTCACTAGACTAGTTGAAATTTGAGTAGTTAACTGAGCTAGTGCTGTGTGAGCTGAGATGCCAAACTTCAGGTCCCTGTTGCAGGGTAATAAACAGGTACATTTAGGTTGGATGTCTTGAAGTGCCTTCCCAAAATTCAAGAGTAACATTATATGATGATAAAATGGAGTTTGGAGCTCAAATAGCCCAAACCTATAACTATTGATGACATTTGCTGCAAAAGGACATATTTTGCTGCTAAGTAAATAACTGTTTTCTCTTTTAATTCTTAGCTGAAGAAGCATTAGATGACTGGTACAGTGGCAGCGAGGATTCGGAAGAGAATGGCAGCTTAGGCACTAAAACAAAGGAGAAGTTGGGCAGTGCTGGCAGTGACCAGGAGGATGACTTGGAAGATGATGAAGAGACAGATCCATCTGCCAAGACCAAGGAATCAAAGTTCAGCTTCCAGAACATCACAGACTTTGAGAAATTTACAGAGGGCATGGATGATGTTGGAAGCAGTGAGGGGGAAGATGAAGATGATGCCAGCATGGAAGAAGGAAGTGATGAGGAGGAATATGAGAGTGAAAACCACGACAGTGTAGAAGAAACCAAAGACCATGAAGATGATGGGGGGGTGATGACATTCTCAAAAGGACAAGAGACTGAAGAAGTAGAAAAAGGAAAAGCAGTGAAGAACCAGCTAGGTTTGTACATGTTTGCTTTGTATTTTGGCAAGCCTTTCACCTTGCTGACACCATAGAAACTATCTGTGTTAGGAACCACTTCAGCATGTTAACATGCTGTTAGCACACTGCATGGGCATGCTACAGCAGCCCTAGTCACATTTGCAAATAGTCTGCCAAATCTGCTAGGCAAGCTGGTGTCACTGCTGCAACAAAATCTCATGTTATGAAGTGTATTTATCCACTGGCTTAATTGAACCTATAGTGAATTACTTGTGGTATTGGTGGGGATGGGGACTTACCACAGTGGTAGTGCTGATGCCATTTCTGTTTCTTCTGAAGATGTTATGCTCCCTGTCCGCCCTGTTAAATTATCAACCCCCCATTTGCAGAATGTACTTTTAAACAGTAAAGGTGATTTTTCTTTGTGAATTCTAGAGTTGCAGTCAGGATCATATTGCTTTATTTTCTCTTTGTTATAAAGCTCTGTGGGATCAGCTACTGGAAGGGAGAATCAAGATGCAGAAGGCGCTTGTAACAGTCAACCGGCTTCCACAGCCAGACACTTACCCAACCTTCAGGAAGGAAGGTGGACAGGAATTCGACAATGCTGTTGAGAACTGTAAGAATTGTTTTATTTCTCTACTTTAGTTAGACTACTATAGCCAGTATGGTTTGCCTGTGTAGGAAAGAGTTAATAGGAAAGTGAGGGCTTTGAGTTCCAGGTGTCCTGTGTTAGCTGTTTGGCTTGTGTTGCCTTAATTGTTAATGAAGTTGCACCTGTTTTCTACCCCAGACAAAGAGACACCTTGTCCAGAGACAACTTGTGGTACCAGTTTTGTGCTGAGGCAGTGAATACAAAAATTTGCCCTAACCAGGAGTGATGTAGCCCATAAGGGAGGGCCTGTGCTGTTAAATCAGCAGCAAATACCTTTTCAGCTTGGAGCTGCTTTATCTGTTTATTTCTTAGGATCGCTATTAATGATATTGATCTGGTGAGATTTGTAGTAGATTCTCCAATATGGCAAATACAATTGCATGCTCCAGTTGGTAATTGCAAAGTACTTCATTGTGTTGTGGGTCTATTTAATTTTTAGAATTAGACACATTTTTTTACTGGAGTTAAAGTAAATGCACAGGGAGATGAATATCTGGTACGTTATCCTTAGGAACAAATACAGACTACTGCAGGTATCAGTTGGTGTCTGCTTCTGCCTGACATGCTGTCTTCTGATTACATTAATCACAAATTAATGAACTTTATAGAAGTCACAAATTAATGAACATCAAGTGGCATTGAGACATTTTGGCCTGGCCTGGCACAATTCATCTTAAAACTGGATTAGGAACTTTCTCCATCAGTGTGCCTACACCAGATGTAGACTCTCATCTTAGGGAGTGGAGTATACCTCACCTAAACATGGCAGCTGATCAGCTTATCTGGAGTTACAGCAGGTGAGATCTGTTACATTTTAAACTTCTCTCTGCTGCTTTAAATTAAGTGATTAAGGGAAAAAAGGCAAACTCCCAACAATCCTATGCTGACCTTTCAGTGAAATACATGTTATTAATATATTTAATGAGATGCATTACAAACTGCACTGAGCACCATGTTTCATTACAGGTCTAAAATGCAATATCATTAAAGACCTTTAACAGAAACAATGGTTGACATTTTGATATTTCCCATAAGCAAAATACATCCAAGAGCATGGAGTATAATACTGTGCACAGTACAGCAGAGAGGCTGATGTTCCAGTTGTTCAGAACACTGAAGCAAAATCCACTGTTAGTAACTGCCCAGCAGTTTCCTCCTCACCCTCATCTCATAGTCTTATCATAGAAAGTTGTGGTAGTGTACTTGGATGTTCCTGGTAGCCTGGGTTTGTGTTCTGGATTTTGTCTGTGAAGACAGCAAGAAAATAAAGCTGGAGTAGGTTACAATAAACTGTAGTTTTTGATGAGCTACACTACTGTGCAGTGCAGCTTTCACTGCCTTGCAAAGATGCTCTTTCCAGAGGTTACAAAAATGCCAAGCATGAAATAAAAGAGTAAACTTAGACATGAAGATCTTCTGAAAGACTGGTGTTATGTGGCAAAGACCTGTCTCTCTTTCCGTGTTAGGCCTTGTGAGAGGAATTCATGTCTGATCAACAGCTAGAGCTTTACCCAGTGTGCAGCCTGAGCTGTGCTACATCTTAACTCCAGAATTTCTGCCTGGATAGCAGGGCTGTGGCCTATCCATTCAGGAGGTGAAACTAAGTAGCTCTGAAAGTATATGTCATAATATATTTAATAAACTGTCTTGGCTCTGAATGGGCATGTAGTAGGCTGGGTAAATAATCTGACTTCTTGTCCCTTCTGTACTATCATCTGATGAGTAGGATCCCATTCCCTAGACATGAAAAAATAGAATTGCATATGAGAAAGGTGAAAGATGAGTATCCTGTAAAGGAAGACAGGACTTTAAATACTGAATGTTGAGGTGGTTCCATTGTATGTGATGTGCGTTGGTCTTGGACAGGATTTGGGATAATCATGACATTGACACTGTTTTGGACTGGATAGTACTCCCCTTTCAGGCAAACCTCAGCTCCTTTCCAAATCCACAACAGAAATTTGGCATGCTTTCATTGAACAAGAAGAAAGGATTTGATGTTGATGTTGCACAAAGCAGTTGGTGCCAAAAACTCAGACTCTGGATGTGCTCTGTAGCCTGCTGAAGGCAGGAGGGTGTAGAGGTCTCTATACCCACCTCTCTGAGGACCTGCACAGGTCCTTTGCATCTCTGAAAGCAGTCCCAGAACACTCAGTGTTTTACCTCAAGTCCTTCCATTTCTCAGGAAATCTCTGCTCTGTGCTCACAAGAAGGATAAATTTTTTGAAGTGGAAAATGGTCCTCTGTGTATTTGCCTCCTTGCTATATCCCACTTGTGGCAACCCTCTGTGCAGTTAGTGGTGGTAGTGAAATCCCCTTAGGTTTGAGTATAATTGTGTTAAAGAGTAGGCAGCAGTTTTCTATACATTTGCAGTTTCAAAGCTAAATCTGAGTGAACGCAGTAAGGTCATGCTTGTTTTCCCAGTTTTGAGAGTAGAGGTTACAGAGCCTCTAGTGTTTAATTTATTATTTTTTGTAATATTTTATGATTTTTTTTCCCCTTAATGATGCCCCATGGTTTGGACACTCTGGATTCCTGAGATCTCAGGTTCTGCTGGATGATTTACTGCAAAATTGCTTATAAATTGAAGTAGAAAATGTTTTGCAGACCTGGCAGCTTTCAGGCTTCACACCCATTTGTCACCCAGCATTTCCCTTTGTGTATAGAACAAGAATTAATTAGGCTGCACTGCAGGAAAAGTTTATGGCCATAATTTATATAGGATGAATTTCTGTTTAAAGAGACAGCCTTGCTTTGTTTGCGCTGTCTGACTTTTTCTTTCCCTTTCCTTTTTTTTTATTTAATATTTAATTACATTCCAGATATTTTTTTTGTCACTTTTTACATACAAATTGGAGACCAAACTGTGGTCATGGAGCTTCTGTTTATTCCTGGTTTGCATCCATGGAGCAAGTCAGAGTGGGTTTTAATACTGAAATCACAGCACAGCGCAAATGTTTAATGCACCGCACATGTGAACTCCCATAGCTCATGTTCCTGAGGTGCTGGTGCCCTGGGTCTGTTTCTTCAAGATACATTTGTATTCTCTTGCACCGTATCTTCCAGTCTAGTCCAGGGCTTGAGATGTTGCCTCTGTTTGGGGTCTTGCACGTTCAATTAATGTTTTTCATAATCAATGCAAGTCAGAATTTGCAGCCTGCTCCTGATTTGCACATTAAAGAGACCCATTAATTAAAAATTCCAATCCCTGGCATGTTCCCGCAGGATCCTTGCATTATTTACATAGAAAAAGAGTGCAAGGTGCAAGTTTCTGTGCTGTGGCTCTGTGCAGATTGCATGCCTGCCATTCATATTTGTGTGTGTGTTTCCAAGGGGGAGGAAGGTTAGAAGTGGATCTCAGGAAAATGTCACCAAAAGTTACCTCAAGGGCAAGAAAGAGCCAAAGAAAAGGTGGAAGCAACATCAGTGAAGCCACATCCAGTGTCAGGATTTAACCAGTTCCTAGGTTTGGGGCTTGTTCTGTTAAATCTTGATAGAGTGACAAACACCCTGCAGCTAATTGGGACAGGGGGATAACAAGAGCTTTAAGCAGTGGTCTCTCTCAGCTGACACAGGCTAGAAGCTGTTCCATGTGCCCTCTGTAGCTGAGCTTCCCAGTACTGATGTGTAGCTCTGTTCATGCTATTTGCATTACTTTGAAGATAATTCTGGTTGAAAATACTGAGCTGGGAATGTTTTGTTGTCTAGTACTTTATGTTCCCAAAGAGCTGGGAATTCTGACTTTTAAATACTATAATATGTTATTTTCAGTTTTTAGTTGGTGAGATTAGTTAAAAGCAGGCAGCAAACCTGGATGAGGTTCTGCAAGATCCTGATGGAAAAAGCAAGACTTTAAAGGGATGAGTTGTTGTATATGTTTTCATGTGTATGTGTTTCCCAGGAGTTCAGTAGGTCCCTGACATGTAAACTGCTGGTTGCATTTTTGTAGGTGTTTTTGTTTTTACTCTTATCTGTCAGTGGATTAAGAGAAAACTCTGGAATCCCACAAGGCTGTTCTTCAGCATAAGCTCAAGATAAATTGTTTAGGAGAAATGGGGGGAATACTGGTTTTGGTAAGAGGTAGGTATGTGAGGTCTGGAAGAATGGGTTTGCTCACTGAAGGAGCAGAAGTGGGGACAACAAATAGTAACGTTGTTGAGCTGTGGAGAAGTTATACAAAGGTTTGTGATCAGTAAGAAAATAAACCTGAATAAAGTGAATCAGATAAAATCAAATGAAATGCTCCATGTGCTTGCAAGGCCAATATCCTCAAAGCTGCTTGGATTATAAATGTATTAATGGAGCAAGCAGCAGCCTCAACTTCACAGTACGGTGCCTGGTAAGTGTATGTTTTAAATAGGGTGCTCGGAAGAAACTTGATTCAAAAGAAAGATGTCGAAAGATGAAACAAGGGAGATGATCGTGAGCTACATGTTAAAGTTTACAGGGAACAACTTACTGTTCATATTCTTACTGTGGCCAGTTTCTGCAACTCAGAGTCAGTTGCTGGATAACCTGTATTACACATTGATTAGTTATTCCCTTAAGGTGTTATATCTCAGGTGCAGCTAGCCAAGGGTTGATGTTTAATTACGTTTTACTGAAAAGAAGAGCTAAACTGAGCACTTAAACTTTGCAGGCCCTGCTTGGGGCTGTATAGGTCTGGGTGCTTGTTGACTTCTGGAAATGGAGGAGATGCTGACCTTTTGTTCCTAGAATGTAAGGTCCAGTCGAAACACTTCGACCCAAAAAGGTCTTGTCTGGGATGGAAAAAGGGATGTTATTTTGAGTGTGCTGGTAAAGGACTGTGCTTGCACCTGGAGCTATGTGGACCTGCATAAGACTCTTGGCTTGCCAGGTTAGTTAACTGTTCCTGTGACAAATATCTGTGGCTTGTGACTTAACAGCACATTTGTGGACAAGGCCTCTTAAGGATGTGATTAAGAATCCCTCTTACATTCATTGCCAGCAGGAGACCTCCAAAGATGCCATGTGTTCTCTGGTTTTACATTCTTGCATGTTAAATGTTTCTGTATGAATGCTTCACAACTGAATAGCTTAATTTTCTTCTGGGTTGCTTCCGTAATATTTTGCTGGGAAGGCACTCAGGGCTGATTTTATTCAGTATCTGTTCAGTGTGTGTTCTTACTGTCTTTTTAATAGAGGATTTTGTCTGGGTTCTGTTACTTTGGTTCCTGATCTTAAAAAAAATGAGTAATTACATTCTATAGGACATACAGGTAAATTCTGTTGAAGAAGCTGGTTAAGCATTGACTGAGTAAGATAAAGTCTGCTGTAAGTCACAAAGAACCTGTAAGAGAGGATGTATCAGGCAAGGTGTCCTCCTCTGCATGTGCAGCATCCTCCTTCTGGTGGGGTTGTTCCTTGCCTTCACCTGGTTATTGTTTTGCACATCTGGTTAGAGAGAAGCTGTCACATGAAATGTGCTTTATAGACTTTGGGTTTTCCAGAGAGGCTGCAGGAGTCAGCTGCCAATAATTCACTTGTAATTTTATCATCATCTCTATTTGTGGATCGCTTTTAAAACTAAACTGTATCCACCCATACATCTGGAGATGATAATACATTAGCACAGAGCAGGGTACGTGTCACAGGGGAGTGGGGGAGGAACTGAGGCCCAGCCAGATTGCACAGTTTCCAGAGGCACAGAGCAGTTACAGGATTAATTGGTGCTAGGCAAGATCATGGACTTAAATACATTCTTGCTTTGAAGATTTTTACTGGGAGCCTGTGCAAATGTGTGACAGCAGAACTGGGTTTCAGGCCTGAGTGTAAATTATTGTGATCAGATCTAGCCCACTTAAAACTGGTAGTTCATTTTAATTGAATTGTATTAGTCTAGACACTTTCTGAATACAAAACCCAGCCTGCTTTTCAATCCATGCAGGGCTGAATTTGATTTAAATGGATGTGGATGCAGGTGTCCCCAAATTTCACCTTTTCTCTCTGATCTAATGAAGAATCTATTCAACTCTTTCTGGGTCTGAGCCAAAGCCTGTTGACATTAATGAAGACTTTTCTCTCAACTAAAATAAATGAATGAACCAGACCGTTTTTTGTAGGCTTTGTTGTAATGATCCTATGCTGTGGAGAGCTTTTGGTAAGAACTGGGGTCAGAAAGGATGATCTGCTCATGGGTGGCCATTGTGTGTCATGCCAGTGAGCGAGAGGGAAGGGAGATGAAGTGAGAAGCTTTAGACAAAGGCACAGGTCTCATTTTTGGAGCTCAGTTATTTGTGCATGTTTAGGTGGGTGATGGTGTGTGTGATGTGCAGGATTTGGGCTGTGCAAGGTACCAGGAAGATACTTAGTGGTTTTTTGTTGCTGGCTGTGAATTGTTCACAAATCCTGTGTGGAAGGTGAAGTGCAGGATATTTATTTAACACGCAGTTTTAGTTTGTGCTTTCTCTCTGTTTGTTGAGGGTTTTCTCAAAAAAACCCATCCTGCCCTTCCTCAGGGGGTGCCAAGGCTTTTGGCTTGTGATAATTAGTCTTTTTTAACAGAATTGTTGTCTGCTTCTCTTGTACAGATGTGGTAAAACTGAAAGGCTCCTATTTAACAGGTTATCTCCATAGCCATATGGGTTGGACACTAGCTGTGTCTGAGGTTTATTTAAAGCTGTCTTAATTTCTAGTGCAGGCAATGGTAGGAGAGTCCATACTAGCCCAACTCTGGACTGTGGAATTACACCACACTTTAAGCACATCAAATAGGTTTGCTTGCACTTGAGTTTCCAAAGATAATTAATAGCTAATTAAATAGAGTTTAACTAAATACTTGTGTGTGTGAGTCTGTGTACTCCACAAACAAGATACAGGGGAACAAAGGCTTGCAGAGCATCCAGACAAGCATGTGCAAATGTCAGCTAACTCGGATTAATTGGCAATTGGTTACCTTGAGATGGAAACTCAGTGCTTGTCATGATAAATATAATGAATGGCCTGGTATTATATGGGGAGGTCAGTCTGGATGGGCTAATGTTCCCTTCTGGCCTTAATATCTAGATAACTATGAAATTTCACATTTCCTCTTCCTTTCTCATTCCTGCCTATGTACTTGGGGATTCCTGTCTGGCAGAGATGGGGATGTGTGCTGTCAGCTTCTTTACATTTACAGTAATGTAAAACATCAGGTTTTATAAATCTCATTTTTGAAAGCCCTATCCCCTCCCTGGTTTAGGCTGATATCAAAAGATGCTGGTGGAGGCGAATCAGTAGAGCATGAACTTCATGGAAGTGTTTCTCTTTCTCTCCCTTCTCAGCTTTCCCCCTCCCCCAGCACCCACTAATAACATCCTTGAATACCAAGCCTTTTACTCTGTTGTTGCATCTAGTTATATTCTTTACTTTTAGCAAACTCATCGATGTCTGATCCTGTTGTCCTTACTGCCAAATGCAGTAATGTTTGAGTGAAAGGGCTAAATTGAGTCTGTTCTGTAACTCTTTAGGAGTCAGCTGAACTGCTGGTGTGAAAGGGGTTTGCAGCATTGGCTCCTTTGTGCTGAAGGAATACAATTTTCCCCTCTGCAAAGGCTTTTGCATCATTTGCATTCCAATGGAACCAGCAAATTGGGCCTTTGGTTTGGAGCAGGCCTTTTTTTATTGCCATCAGCAGAAAAGTTGGCCTTTTTCCTATCACTTGATAAAATTTCACAAACTCAGTGTTTTGGGAAGCAAGAAGGGAATGTAACTCCAGTTGATCCAGATAATCTGGACAGATTTACAAGTGCTTTGTGCTAGGATTCAGCTCTCATGTGTTTAACTGCACCACCACCTCGAAAACAATCCACTTTCTGCTGCCAAAGGGCTTGCACCCAGCCTATGCTTTAGTGTACGCTGGCTCTTGTGGCTTCTGTCTTAGACTTGTCGATAGCCTTTGGGCACCATGATGTACAGGGGTGCAAAACTGAAGATAGCGAAGTCCTGCCTGCACCGTGTTGTTCCTCCTACAGTGAGTTAACGCAGAGGGAATTCTAGGAAAGCTGTTGTCCAAAGATGTGATACCTGGAGGAATTCCTCCCGCCTTTTGCTAGCTGGGTAATGTTGCTGTGCTGTTGGGAATACAGAGCAAGCTCCAAAAGTAATACTGACAGACTTCAGAATTATGATACACTGGAGCTGTGGCGTAATTCTTTGTTGAAGAAGTTAGAGGCCTAAAATGTTAAGGCTTATTGTTATTCCGAGTTGATAATCTCTGCCTTGCTTTAATAATTTTTCCTCATGCCTGGATAGCCTGCGAGTTGCACAATAATCACTCACACAGCTTTGTAATCAATGCCCAAAGTAATAGGATTCCGCTGGCCAACGGCAATTAATAAATTTGTGTCTTTTTTAAAACACTGGCAAGTCGGGCCTGAAATACGACTGACTGCCTCTCCTCATTTGCATATTTATTGCAGTGGAAAAATTCTTGCCGAATGATTGATGTTGAGCCTGCCTCTTGAATTCCAAACAGCACATTATTATGAAATGAAAAATGCCGGCCATACAGTTGATTAAAGTTGAAGACAGTGGAATCGGTGTTTTTTAAGATTGTGGGAGAATTAAAGGCATATTTTAATAGATGTTGACAAGAAGTGAACTAACAAAAGCAAAGCAAAGGATTTGCTTGAAAAGATTTAATCAAACGTGTTTCAGGGGGGATTAATTGCTGGGGATGACTAGTGCAAGTGGCTGGCTTGTGGATTTGAATGAGAAGTATTGTTCTCAGGCCAGCATATGGAGTGCCATTGTGACCTGTAGTTTAACTCCTGTCCTGCAGTCGTTTGAAAGGCATGAAAATTCCCCCTCTTCAGCTGAACCTTGGGATAAATGGGTGTACCTGATAGAGATGCTTTTCATTATGTGCAGCTATTACAGTAAAAGAGGTTTGATTTCTCTCCTTTTTATCTGAGTGGGGCACTGCACCGTGCTGGGCAGTGGTGACTTGGTGACTCTCCATGGTAGTGGCACAAGGAACTCACACAGTATTAGGCAGCTCAGCTTTGCTCTGCAGACCGTGGTTCAAATGCCAGCCGTGTTCCAGTTTCCTGTGTGAGCACTTCATACAGCCTGTGGAGATACACAGAAAATTAAAAGCTGGCATGTGATGCTATTCCTGTGATGCCAGAGCCTCAGATTTAATTGGGGGAGGGGGTAATTTAATTCCCAGCTTTGGCATTGGCTCTGAATTTCAGCTGTGGCCTGGGTGTGTGGTGTTTCATGCTGGTACATCACCGTAAGAATGCTCCTGTCTCTGTTTGCAGACAGTGTGTACACAGTAGCAAGCAGACACTATTCTGCAGGTGAGGACTGCCACCCCATCACACCCCGTTAGGTGCCAGCAACATACAGCCATGGAGTTAAAAATCCAGGGAGTTTTGCCCCAGTTTTTAGGATTCCCTCCCTGCCTTACCCCAAATCTGCTGGTTGGATGCACCAAGGAGCTTTTTGAGGTGGAGCAGTTTTGAGAATCCCACTGCTTGGCTCTCTGTGAATACCTTTGACAGCTTGGCCTTGAGGGCACAGGCTTTTTTCCATCAACATAAAGTGTCTCCACATGAGGCCAGTCCCTGCTGCTCTGCACCAGCTGCCGCTCTCCACAGCTGCTTGGGAAGATGAAATGAGACCCCATTTTTAGAGGTCAAGAATAAGAGCACAGCTATTTTTCTGTGCAGGAAGCAGCATTTCTACAGCAAGGCAGAACCTACAGTGATGGGTGAGTACAAGAGCTGTGTTGCCTGCAGGTCCCCAGTGTGGCAGTGCTTGGGCTTCAGTGGCAGTGGAGGCACAGAAGGAAAGGAGAAGACTGGTGGGGATGGTACCAGGAGCCACCCCACATGTATGTACACATACAGGGGGGTGCCAGCAGCACAGACAGTTTGTCTGTAAGCACTGGCATTGACAAAATTGATTTTTGTGGTTTGAGAGCAGTAGGACAGATTTCATCTCTGGTGGGTCTCCTGACACTTTGATACATGGCAGTGCTATCCCTGAATGGAGCTAAATACTCCAGGGCTACTTTCTGACTGGGTGAAGGGATGTATAAAATGAGAACATATGAGAGAGTATTAACAGAAAGGCACACTTTGATTTACTGGTACTGGCTCCCAGCTTTCTTTGTGGATTGATATGCTGTCTGCTGAACCTGGAACAACTTTTTCACTCCTGAACACAAAGTGAAGGGGCTCCCATGGACTCTTAAAAGTGACTTTTACAACTTAGCATCTCGCCACAGACACTCCGGAGGTGTTTCTTGCTGGTGATATACAGCCCAATGCCAAAGGTGTCAGTTCTGACAATGATGTTGATCTAAGGTAGAATATTTACCCCAACACATTATAGTGCAGATTATTCATTGCCTGCTGACCATGGCCCTGCTACACCGAAGAAGAGCTGAAGTGCTACTCCAGTTGTAATTGACAGGATCAAAGCTGCCTGGGGTGCTTTAGCTGGTGCTGGAGGGTAGGCAGCAGGGAGAAAATAAACAGTTTGGGAAGCTCTGGGGCCATTCATCTGTGTTGCAGTGGGGAAGATTTTGATCCTGCAAGCTGAGCACTCAGGCTGGGGTAGGGGCACTTTCCTTTTGCAAGGGATGTTTTAGCTGCAGACACATACAGCGCATGCATTTTTAAGGGCTTTAGTCTGTCTATCTCTTGGATTTGTTTTAATGCTAACACATGACTCTTACAAGTACAGCAAACCTAATCCATTGATAGGTTTACATAGAGAAGGGGTCAGAACGTGTGTGTAGTGAACTGTGAGCCAGGGAAGGATGAGTCCAACAACTGATCTACAACAAAAATCTTAAAGCATCTTCTCCTTGACATTCCAGTTACTGAGGTTAGGCTGTAATCTATCTGAAGATGGTGACAACTGAGCAATATCACAGTGGTAACGTGGGAGATTGAGACCTCTGAATGTCTGGGCTGATTTCTTCTTGCAGTGTCTCTGTCTAGCTGATGGAGATTTGCTGCTCACTCTGCTCGTGATCCCTGGCTCCTCTGTTATAAAAAAGAAATAGAGTTGAGTGGTGAGAAGTTCTCTCCGTTCTTTAATGGTAACTACAAAGAAAGAAACAGATTGGGGGGTTAAGAAAAGCAGCTCCACTATCTTGCAAGGAAACAGATCCTGAAGCCATGTGCTGCTTCCTTTCCCCAAGCAAGGCATGTTTTCCCCTTCTTGTAGTGCTTCGTTGTAAAAGTAGAAGGTAGTGCACCAGAGACAGGTAAATAGAAATGAATCTGTGTGAGGTTCAGCCTAGGTTTTTGGATAGAAGTGTGCCCAGTGTTTCACCTGTAAGAGCTGAGCTGTGATTGATGTGTAGCAATGTACAAAGGGAGAGTTTGTGTAGGCCCAAACACTTGTTTTATATCAGACTGTGCTGCAGGGGGGCTTGTTGGTCACCACAGAAGGACTGGTTTTAAAGAACAGATGCTGCAGCAGTGTGCAGTTAACCCCTCCCACAGTCAGCTGCAGCTCTGTGTCCTTGGAGAACATAAGATCATTGGACAGAGACTGTTTTCTCTGCATTTGCATACGGGGAAATTGTCAAAGCCTCTGGATGCACAGCATCAGATCTATATTCAGCATTTGTGTCCGTGAACACCCTGGAAAGCAGCTGCTCATCCCTGTAAAACTAAGCTTCCTACCATGTATTAATCATTTTGTGCACCTCTTCACCCCAGTCTTTTCTTCACTTTCTTTCTAAGGCTCTCTGAGCCTGCAGTTCTGCTTTTTTGATCAGAATCTCCTCATTAAACTTGCCAGGTCTTTGTTTTAAGTTTCCCCCATAGATCAGATCTTTCTACATTTAATTTTGCTTACAATCTAATTTCTTACACTTGCTGCATGGTGAGCACAGTGGCACAGAAACCAGTGGTAGTCACGGCCCTGCAGGAAGTTTTTCTTCTTGCCTTGCTCCTGCTCCTTATAACATGCACATTCTATACAAGAAAAGAAAGTCAGAGGTCAGGTTTAGATGGGATGTACACATACATGTTTTCCCTTGTGTTGCTTTGTACTATTCAGAAGCTGGCATCTGCTGCAGAACTTCACAGAGGAGAGAAAGGAGTGAGTCAGCAAGAAAGGTTGTTGTCCCATGTGTTTGTCATCAGACACTTCTGCTTGTACTTGCTTCTGTACTTGTACTTCTGTAGTACTTGCTTCTTTAGTATGTTAATCCTTCAGGGTCTACAGTTGGAATGTTTGTGGATGAAACATTAGCTCAGTATACTCCCAGTGTGCAGCCAGGCGGATGGTTAGGAGGCAGTCCTGCCTCCTTCTCTCCCTTTTCTTTCCCAGTGTGGTGGTGGTTGACATTAACAGCTATAAATCAGTTTGAAGATCAAAACACACCTCTAAGAGAAAAACTGTTAATGGGACAGGCAGTAACTGTGGCAGAAATTCACATTCAAGATGAGAAACTAAGCACAGCAAAACTAAGTGTTCACCAGTGGAAATGGTCACTTGTGTCTCTTCTTCTGCAGGTTGTAAAGCCCTGGAGGCGTTGATGAAGGTATTAGTGGAGCTTCAGGATGAGCTGCTTTATCAGTACCCAGGCACAAGGCATTTGGTAGATGGAAAACAATCCAAAACTGAGAGGTAAAGACAAAAAAAGACAAAAGCTTTTGGAATCTTTTTGGTCTTCAGTAAACAGGGCAATGCAGAACCTTCCTGACCATACCATCCTCCCTCTCTGCTGTTCTCTCAGCTCTCATTTGCTGGTCTACTCTGAACAAATCTCTGGTTTGTAATCTTGCTGATAACAGAAGGAGTTAAAACTTGGGTCTTTTGCCATAAATTTCACCACGGTGTGGAAAGAACATGGGTGGCAGTGAAGGGATTGTTAAGAATTCACACATGTTGCCTTAAAGCGGTGTAGGGTGATTAATCTATGTGTTCTTGTTCCAGTGATGATGAAATCCCTAGCAGTAGTGATGAAGAGCAAGTGGATAAGGCTCAGGAGAAGAGGAGGAGCCTCCCCAAGCGAAAGCTGAAGCTGGAGGAGTACCCAGAGTTCATAGCCAAGCGCTACGCTGACTTCAGGACCTATCGGAACAGTGTCCTGCAGAAGTGGCATGAGAAGACAAAGCTGGCATCTGGCAAAGTGGGAAAGGCAAGTATTTGTTAATGTGTGCTCACATGCTTACTGTTCATCAGGGATTTGGGGAGCAAGCTGATGTGGAAATTCTGTATCATGGATATTCCAAATTAAGCTGAGAGTTACAGCAGTAAGAATTAAATACAGAGCTATGCTCTCTTCCCCAGCCTTACAGGAGTCTGAAAGAAGCTCAGCCCTCAGATGTCAAAGGCATAAGCTCTTCTCCTTAGTTTTGAGCAGATGGGCAGAAAGCATTTTCAGGGGCGAATGGTTTCCCAAGTTTTGGGAAAGACTCTTGGATAATGTTGGTGTTCTTCCAGTAGCCAATCTCATCATTGCCAGTTTTCAGCTCTGTGAAAATGCCACTAGTGCTGAGCAGCAAGCTGTTTGTGTTTTATAACTGAACTAGGGACTTTTGTGGCTCTCCTCCTCCATGAAGTGTACACTTTAGTACAGTGGGTAATCATTTCACCAAGAGATCCAGGGTCTGCTAACATCTGTGAGTCAGTATTAATCATTGAGAAGTTAATCTGAACCAGAACAGCAAAGGCATTTTGTTAAGCCAGGCGTCAGGTTGCCTCAGGTTGAGAAGGGAGAAAGAGAAAGAGCAAATAAAAAATCCTAGCAGAAATCCCTGCAACGAAACCCAGACCCCCTCCTCTTGGAATGCTGTCTGCTTATCCACTGACATGGAAAGATAGAGGAACACTGCTGCCTTGAGGAAAAGCTTTCTGCATTATCTGACACTAGTTAATGTTGTTGCAGGGTTTTGGTGCCTTTGAGCGTTCAATCTTGACTCAGATTGATCATATTATGATGGACAAAGAGAGATTACTACGGCGGACACAGACCAAGCGATCCGTGTATACAGTGCTGGGGAAGCAGGAACGGGAATCTCATCCCATCCCGGAGTCGTTGCCTGAAAATTCGGTAAGGGCTTTTTCTTTCTATACCTCAGCCTGTAGCAGCAGAGAAACTCTGCAAAACAATTAGCTCGAGCCTTTAGCAGGTAATATTCTTGTTTGTGTGAGATTTATGGAGGAGATATCTGAGTGTTGATTCCTATAATGTAATGGCTTAAGAAAAGGATGTAGACATTTCCATTCCAGTTTTATGGTGTTTGCATTATCTCCTATGCCAGTTCTGGACAGGCGAAAACAAGGTTTAGTCTGTGATTGTGCCCTTCCTGTGCTGTTTGAAGTGATGAGGCTGTCACTAAATCTGCTTTTTCAGGTAGTGGCTACAGAAGTGGTTTTACTCGAGTTTAGAATCCTTAACCCAGACAGTCACTCCTGAAGTCACACTGCATATAACCTGCAGAATATGTTAGTAGTAAGCCTGTTATTAATATAGTATTTAAGAATGAATAAATACTCAATTCTGAAAGATCATGCAGAATTACTGCGCTTGCAAGATGTATTTTTGCCATTACATTAAAAATATCTGTAGTATTTTGCCAGAAAGACTTTGCACAGTCCTATTTATTTCCCAGTAAAGATCTCATAAATCTATTTTGGCACTGGCAACGTTTCTGCTTTGCCTTTAAATGTATTCCTGGTCCTTAACAGCTTGTTATGTTGGGAGGTTTTCTCCATTCCTTCCTGTCTTCAAGTGTGTTTACAAGCTGCTGCACGTGATGTCATCAGAGTTAGGGACAGAATTACACACACATGGGCTTTCAGTGTTTCCTTTGTGCTTCTAGGAAGTCCTCCCTGAGTCAGAGTCCAACAGGCACCTGAAGGACATAGATGAGGAGATATTTGATGATGATGACTTTTATCACCAGGTAGGTGATGGTAAATCTGTGTTGAAATTATAGCTCCAGTTGGTTTTTAATACTTACAGAGCTAATGTGATTGGTTCTGTGCTCTACATTTCTCTTACCAGTGAAACTCAGTTACTCTTTTAACACCTGGAATCTCTGTAGATACCTCAGAGGCCCTCATTCACAACTTCTGGTATAGGGCTGCGTGAGCTTAAGGTTGTTACACTGTGGATGGAAACTTACTGCTGTACTTGAGTGAGTCAGGGCCACAGGATAAGGTCTGTCTCTGTTCTTGCTGGTGAATGTTGCTATATCAGAGAAAAATAACTGAAGTCTCTGAAGGTGACTGTTCTCTGTGGGTAGAGTCCCATTATGAAAAACGAGTCTAGTGGATCCTCAGGAGCACCTGAGTTACTCTCAACTCAACCTAAATCATCTACCTACTGAATGAAGAAGCTGCAAGAGCTTTTCTTGGTATTGTGCCAGCTTGGATTTAGGCCAGTTGCTCTTTTTATTTGCAAAATTCCTAGAAACAAGGAATGTGCACCCAGTGCATGGAGGCTACAGCTTAGGGAAACCTCATGTTTGTGCTTCATTTAAGAAATGAGAGTGCCAGCTTTATGCAATACAGAAATGGCCATATATTGAGGAGTCTGATTCATTGTCCTTCGCCACTGCACAAAAATCAGTTCTATTCTGATGATCCACAGAGAGCTTTAACTTCAGGACTAAACAAGTACTATTACTGCATTAGAAAGGCTGAATTTTCTGATCTGAATAGCATTAGAGTGGCTAGGAAAGTGTTAGGGCAGTGGAAGAGAGTTTCTGTCATGTGCCTGTGCCCTGATAACTGATCTAACCAGAAGCATTTGGATAGTTCTAAAATTTGGGGTTTCATATACAGAGCCAGGACTAAAGGTGAATAAAAGATTTATTAAATTGCTAATTCTTACCTGTGTTTTACAGAAGGGAAATACAGGGAACTCTAATGCTGCCGTTTTTTTCCCTTCCAACAAGGTTTTCAACACACTTCCAACCCTACTGTCCAAGACAAGTGTTTGCAGTAATCTCACCTAGTGCAGAATTAGGACCATGTGAATACTTAATGTTTGTGAGGGATGTCCTCAAGGCAGCCTGCCTCAGAGCCAGGACTCTGTACTGAGCCAGCTCTTCTCCAGGCTGTGTATTTCCTGTAGGAGCATCTCTTGGGCAGGTGAAGCCTGGGAAGGCTCTGAGTGCTCGTCTTGTGGTCATCAGTGGTTGAAGAGGCCAAATCTGTAAGGCAGGGAGATAATACTGAGGTGGAATTTGGGATCCAAGTGGACCCAGAAGCCAAGCTTTGGGGGCCACCATAAGAACACTGAATAAATGAAGTTTGTTTAACAAAACTGTGAAGTGGTCACGGAGAAATAGCTGCGATTGCCAGCCTGTGGACCTGTGCAGGGGAGGTGCTTATTGGCCATGAAATGTTAAATCTGTAAAAGAAAAGCAGCAATAGATGAATGGCCCATCTTCCCTTCTAATAACTTTAACTTCGATGCATCGTGATTTCAGAAATATGAGTAGTCCCGGCTTAGCTTTTCCCCTCACTGGTTAATTGGGGTGCTGGGGTTAATCTAAATTAAAACTTAAACTAATAGAGGTCATTGAGGGAAGAGAATCACCTGAGTAAAACAAATGGGGCTGCCAGGCACAACTGTATCTTGGCCATTTCCCAAGAGGGAAGTGGCAGCAAATTGGAGTTGTTTCAGCATTCGGCAGAGGTGAAGGATGGGTGACACTGGTTTAATGTACGGCACCTCCGGAAGCGTTCCAGATTGCATTCCTTGCTGTACCAACTGCTTCCTCCCGTGCACAGCAACTGGGAGCAGGACCAGCCAACAACATCTGGCAGCACAGCAAGGAATGGGTGCAACCTTCAACACCCCATGGACTCTAAATATGGTGCTTAGGCTGGTGGAGGCTTTAATCACTTACCACTCATTGGCAGCGGGCTACGACAGCTTATCCGAGCCTCGTACATCACACACAGACATCTGCTGAGCCGCGAGGCAGCGACACATTCATTTTCCTTTCTTGCTTGTTGGGGTTTTTTTATATCCCACCCTCCCTTCTCTTCCACTGTTTTTCTCTCCTCCCATTCCCAATATGCTTCTTGGGAGAGATGATCTGTAAAGATTACTGCTTCATTGTGTGCAAGTAATTGTGGGGATGCCTGCTCCTTGCCAGACAGCGTGCAGCACCTGTGCTGCTGACCTGGTTAATGTCTTCTGTTGAGTGGGATTTGGCAGAGATTGGAGCTGAAGCCAATTCAATGATAAGGCTAAAGAAAACTGCTGTATGGTTCCTGTCACCTCCCAGTTAAATTGGTTTCATAAAGGGCTTACCTTTTTTTGTCAGGGTGCTAAACTGAAGCTGAACGTTGCACCCAGAGAGGGTAGAGCACGTTGCAGTAGAGCGCTGACAATGCAGTGAGTGTGTTTTCTCTCAGATGGGACGTAACTGGGCAGCACTTTTGTGTGTGTGGATGTACAAATATAAAACACTGCAAGGGACCTGGTTCTTTCAGAGTAATCGGTAGCAATGTCTCTTGTTGCTGAAGCTGAGGTTGCTGAGGAGCTCTTACCTCTGGCATTATGCTCATTGCAGAGTGTACGTGTACACTTCAATGGGTGCTTTCCTCCTTGTATTTGCATTTAGATTCAGACTTTTCTTAGTATCACTTTCCTTTTTCTAAGTAATATTTGATAATCAGTTTATTTTGAATGCAATTTAGGGTTTAGTAGACATCCAGATAAAGGAGGACATTGGAAACCAACTCCTGTATATTTCAGTGGGAAATCAAGTAAAAATGAAGGAGAGCTGATGAATGTGCACAAGTTACCAATAATGGAATAAGAAGTTTCACCATTTTGTTACAGATTATCATAAAAAACTCTTTAATGAATCTGTTTTTCCTATGGGAAACCAATTTTCTTGTCCAGGTCTTGGTATTCAATGGAGTTCACAATGTGGGGCTGGTGGAATTTTATGGCAGTTCACAGTTTAACTCTTGTGTCTGTTCATCCCATTTTGCCTTTTCTCATCTTCTTCACTTGTTTTATAAGCAGTTATAATTTTTTATTGTGGTGGCCTATGGTAAATAGTAATGTGAAACTGAGCTGAATAATGCAGGGGAAATACTGTCACCTGGGTTGCACTGGCTGGGAATAGTGAAACTGTGTCAGCAGATCCTCATTCCTGCCAGCAGTGAGAGGCTCGACTCTGTTTCCTTTCCTTTTAACCACTCCTTCATACATGGTTTTAAAGGAAGAAAAAGGCTTTTTATTTTTACAAGTCATGTTTATGTAGAATTCATTACAGCTGATATTGCAGCATTAAGACTTAAAATTCCAGCCTGCTACCAGAGAGCTGCTGGTCTGACATGCTACAGTGGAGATTTTATTATTAGGTTGAAATACTCCTCTAGTAAAGGAGAGAGTGGAAATTGGTTTATTCCCAACAGGAATTAGGTTAGTGTTCATATGCTAAGCGTTCCACTGGTAGCAGCTCTTCCCAGAACAAATGTTCATCGTTGATGGCAGCAGGTACGCCTAAGAATTAGGAATATACATAATCCCTTTTTTCCTCTGCTCTCCTCTCCCTCCTTTCCCTAATTTTGGGTACATGGTATGTCACTATTCTGTAACAACCCACAGTCACCAGTGTTGTCTGTGATCACCATGAGTTCAGCAGCTGAGTCGGAAGAAAGCTGAAGACTTCAGAGGGATGGCAGCAGTTTGCCAGGCAGGGTTGCCAGTAGCTCCCAGAGGGTTGTCATATGTTGCAATGAGTTGGGGTTTGCTCCCAAGGGGAGCATCAATAGCAAGAAGAGGTTTTTTCCCTTCCTTATCTATGCCCTCTTTACTTAGGGAAGGAGTTAATCCTGGAGAAAATTTTACAAGTGAGCAGGAAATCTCACTAACTTCCTTTTTCCTGGCTCAGCATCGCAACTGCCGCTGTAATTGGAGTAACCACAAGCTTGCAACCCTGAATCTCTTGTTAAGATGCTTCTAGCTCAGTTTGTTTCTCTTCTGAGTTGTATTTGTGTCTAAACCACAGTGTGGCATTTTAGAAAACCACCTGAGGGGATAAATTTTAACTCATGTCCCAAGCAAGAGTTGGCCTAAAGCAATTTCTGGGGCACAAACTGTGGTTTTCTCTCTCAGGTATTTGATAATGCGCTAAACAAGTAATTACTAATGCAGTGAACTATTAAAAGCCGATAATGGTGAGGAATAGAGAGAAGAGTGGCTTTCTGACAAGCTGGTTTACCTTAATTAAACTGGTGAGTGATTAATATGGACAGTTGATCTCGTGGCTTTAATGAGATGCATTTAGAGTTTTGTGTGAAGAAGAGATGTCTCGAACCATCCCACAGGTTAATGGCAATACAATACTCTTATCACAGGCATGTATCTTTCAAATGGCTGGGTAGATGGTTAATAACACGTTTTAAAGCTTGATTTGAAACTTCTTTTAATGGGTTATGAGAAAATATGCAAGTCAATGCCTGTTCTGTGCAAAACTCAACCTTGAGAAAATGCTTTCTAAAAGGAGACTGTCCAGTGGTTTCATCTCATATTTTTGGTCTTTACATTATAAATAATGGCAGAAAGTGGTTCAAGGAGATTCAAAGATAATATTTGAGCTGCAGTCTGAATTTTATCCAGTGTTGCTAGAAATCCAAATCGTGTTATGGTCCTGCAGGATGGGAGCTTGGAGGAGGAGACAAAACAGCTTGTGTCTACATCTGGGCAGGACATGGTGTAAAATGTGTGCTGGGTGAGTCCTGGGCTATAGCACCTTGTTGTAATTGATGCTGGTTTAACTAATTGTATGCTGTATAAATAGCACAAAGAAGGAAAACTGGATCTCTTCCAAAGGCTAAAGGAGAAACAAACAAAAGTACTGAAACTGTACTGCTAAAACACAGCTTTATCAATGTTGTGCTCAGGAAAGAGGAAAAGCATTTGGGGTTTGTAGTCTTTCTTCTTGGACTCAACAGGTTGTACTTACTTTCTCCCTTGCTGTTCCCTTCAGTGATTTTGTTAAAAAAGACCTGCTTTTTAACCAGTTTTAAAAGATGATTTAACAACAGCACATTTCTTCAGCGTGTGACATGTCATGTTGTGGCTCTATGAAGCAGGGTGAAGGTAATTTGTCTGAGCTTTTGAAGGATCTTAAGGTCCTTTCCAACCCTAACTATTCTATGATTCTGTGTTAAAAGGTAGTAGAATGCCATTTGTAGACCTTCACATCATAGTAATTGTGTGAATTGTCTCTAGTAACAAATACACATTCAGCTGGAGAAGTCCACAGGAGCAATTGACCCATACTTTAGAGTTCCTCACTAATAAAGAGGGTGTTTTTTAGCCAAGGGGTGACAGTGTTCTGTTCAAGGTAAGCAGCTGAAGTCTGCCTTTCTCCCACTTTTCTCATTGTTTCACAATCCACAAGTAGTAGAACCTTTGTGTGATTCTGCTGCTTTAGCAGATGACCAAGATAGCAGAAGCCATGCGAGGTTCTGCTTGTCTCTTGTTCTACACAGTTGCTTTAACATGAGCATTGTCAGACCCTTGTTTGATATGATTATCAGTACAGGGAGCCTGATGGGCCTTGTTTTGACTTCCCCATCCTGCAGCTTACCTCTTCACATACCTGAGCTGGTGAGTTCAAAGGCAGCAGTGCCACTTGCAAGGCAGAGCAGGTGCCTTTGATGCAGTGTAGCAGGAGTGACCTGTACCTTTCCTGGCTTTTCTGAAGATCTGAATAACATCAAAGTGTTCCTTTTGTTCTGATTATATAAACTCGACTGTTTCCTGTGGTATACTATAGATGAACTTTCGTGAGGTTTTAATCTGAATTGATCTGTGAGGTCTAAGAAGAGGGAGGTTTTTGTCACCAGGCTTAGTTCAGCTATATTTAGCTCTTTGTCTCAACTGGAAATTCTTAGGGATCTGCAAATCAGAAAGGTCAGCAACTGTAGTATTAGAAACACTGACAGATAGTGCATGAAAATGAGACCTAACCTCTAAGATGAAAATTGACCTCTAAAATGAGAAATGAATCTCTATTACCCTTGAACAGCACCCTGATGGCATGTCTAAATCCCTCTAATTTTGTACAATGCACTTTGTGTGCATCTCCTAAGCCAGCACAGACAGGGAGTCCTTTTAAGGTGAATTCTTCAGAAATGCACCCATCGTGGGCTCTAGTGTTAATTCAGTGCCTTTGGTGTCAGCAGAGGTGGGTGAGCACTAACCACTGCTGGAGCTCTCACCTTCAGACATGTTTTGTGGGAGCACTGCCTTGCTCTCTGCTAGTGGTGTAGATTTAAAGCTGTCTCACATGCTTAGGGCACAGGAGACAGAGTCAGTTCCCATCTGCTCCCAGCCCTCCTCAGACATGGCTTGTGGTCCTTGGCAAACCACAGTAGTTTTGGAGCCTGGTTGGATTGGGTTTAACAGCAGAGCTTTGTTGAGTTCAGAAACGCACGTGCAGGAGCATTCTTGTCATCGGCGCTTCGTTCCAAAGACAAATCAACTCACATGAACAGTTTTCTTCCTGCTTATCATTGTCTGCTCTGCACAAAGGTTGTCCTCCTGCTTCCAGCTTTTGGTAAGGGCAGCTTGGGGTTG
The DNA here is from genome assembly GCA_002631895.1 of Agapornis roseicollis. Taxonomy (NCBI): domain Eukaryota; kingdom Metazoa; phylum Chordata; class Aves; order Psittaciformes; family Psittacidae; genus Agapornis; species Agapornis roseicollis. The sequence goes on along the minus strand of NDXB01017396.1, from coordinate 384,926 downwards.
AGCTGCAGGCTGCTAGATGTGGTTGCACTTCATTGCAGTAGGCAGTTGTGTTTGCTTACATGGGAGACTGAGCTTAAGGCTTTTGAAGTTCAGGGAAGATGTGAAGAGGTGAAGGGGAGAGAGCAAAAAAGATACGTTTCAAGTCAAAGCCTTTTGATGCTGAAATTGCCTAACTCAAACCCTTGTCTTCACACATCAGGGCTTAATGCTGATAGTGATTTACTTACACTTCCTAGTTAATAATTAGACATTGGGAGACACCATATATCACTCCTAATGGAATATATGGGGTCTGATGAGAGTTTTCCGTTTTGACTAATAAATTTTAACCAGAATCGCCAAGCTTAATGAAATATTACCACTTCGGAAGGGTTTTAAGTCTTGTGCTGTGAAAACAGTGTTGCTTTATTCAGTAAATGAATTTATCATTCCCTCTGTATCCTGAGCCCGAGCTAGCTCTGGAGCATGGGCTGAATGCAAGACCTGAACTAGAAAGTGGAAAAACTAATCAAATCCTTAAAGACCAAAGGCAGCGAGGCAGGTCTAGACTGACTTTTTCAGTGGTAGCCTCTGGCTACATCCACTTTTATGTTAGGAACCATTGTTAGCATGATTTATAACTTTAGCTTTAAGACATATGCTATTTAGATGTAATAAGATGCTTCGCAGCTTTTATTTCTGCTTCCTAATTTCCCTCTTGTTCCTGCTTTGTTTCATTTACCCCCATCCTCTTTGTCTTCCTCTCCTCTCCCCAGCAGCATTCCCAGTCCTGCAGTTGATGCTGTGTTGAAGGATCACTTCACTGTCAGCACCAACGTCAATGAAACTGCCTCTGCTGGTGGGCTGGTGGCCTGGTTAGGGCAGAGAAGACCACTGTGTGCAGAACTTAGTCTCCTACTGCTGCACAAAGCTTTTCCCTTCTAATCCTGTGCACGGAGAAGAGGATATGCCCCCCAGCAAATAGGGATCCCTGCTAAGCAGGGCACAGGTCAGCTCCATGTCCTGATCCATCATGGGAAACACTGCCATGCCAAAAGGAGAATGATTCTGTTCAACAGGATGCTGCCCCCTTCCCAGGTAGAGCATAAGGAACCTGCCCTAAGAATGCATCTTGTTCTAAGCAATGTGACCAATTGTGGCAGTACTCCTTAGTCTACCCAGCTCTGGGTTTTCTGGGTCCAAGTCCTGCTGAAAATGCCTTGCTGCTTCATTCTCTAAGAGCGCAGGATGTCTGTGCACTGTCTTCTCATGCCTTAGTCTATGCTGTTACTACTGAGTGGGTTTTGCTGTGCATTGTGCCAGGGAAGCAAGATAACAGGGGACAGTCAACACCCTGTATTGCTGGTACAGGAAGAAACCACCAAACCCCTGCTGCACCATTTCTTGCTGCTGTTAAAACCCTTCCTCCCACCTTGCTTTTGACAGAATATTGACTAGGAACCAAGATCCCATTTCTGCTTAGCCTTAAGGGCAGCTGTTTACAGAGTGGCAGTGTTACACAGGTTTACTGTGTCGTATGTCTGTGTAACACTGGATTTGGATCTTGTATTTAGCTGCCAGGAGTGACTGTGATGAAGTGGGAGAGATAAACTGATAGATTGTGTGCCAGAAAGATGTTGGGAATCAGTCAGATAAACAGGGCAGAGAAGTAGCTTGCTGTTTTCTCGTGATAATAAACCAGTGGCTTCTCTTCCTGGGATGTTTAAATGTAATTGCTGCAGTCAGAATCTCAAAAAATAAGCAACTAGAAACAGTCATATCAGGTTTTTAGTTATGATTGAATCCCTCTTTTTCGGTTAATATGATGCGTGCCATGAAGAAGAGGAAAGATGTGGGCAGGTATGCTAAATAGAGTCTCCTAAAATGATACCCATTTACCTTTATGGCATTTTTCTTCTGTGGGGTGCAGAGCTTTTCCCTTCCTTACTTCAGTAGTACTTAAGTGATCAGCAACCACAGGAGTCAGGGAGTTTGTCATGCAGCAATGAGCCTGGTACAGGTTTTGGCCTCAGCTGTGCTCAGTGGAGCAGCATAGGGTGGAGGAAAAGCACTTCATCCTTTCTTCTCTAGCATCAATGTGGAATTGCTTGGACTCTGGTTTGCAGGAGGGTCTGGTTTGGGTTCTGAGCTGCGGGAGTAACTTCCATCGTGAGTGAAATGTCAGCCTCGATAAAGCAGTCTGTGCCTCTTGGTTTTGGAAGGTTTATTTCTTGTTCTCTGTGTTAATATGTTGGCTGACACCCAAGGCACAGCACGTACAGTGAGTGGTGATAAACATACAGCACCGGTCAAGTATCCAAAAAGACTGTTCACAATATTCTTTGGCTGCAGGAAGCAAAAAATACAAACCCCAACCCTCAGGACATGAAAAGAAATAGAAGAGTCTGCTTGAGTGTTCCTGCTCCAGCTATAAAAGTTATTTTGCTGTGCTGTTCCTTGGAGCGAGCATTACTGCCCAGAAATGCTTGACTTCTGTCTGGTGAAGTGTTTCACTTCCCCCCTGCCCTCCCCACTCAAAGTGTGGGGCAGAGGTCTTGCTGCGGACCTGCCTGCCTTGTATCTGTTGCCCATGAGAGTTGTATACACAACAGATTGTGAACTTTTGGGTCTGTTTAATCTCTGCAAAGCCACCAGCCTTGAAAGCACAAGCTGAGGCTCAGCTGCTCACATCCCTCCAAGCTTGTCACCCAGTTGCCCTCTGTGGGATTGTGCACTTTGCCCTGGGCACCTGGGACTAGCAGTTACCCAACGGCTGGACCATCTGACAGCCCCAGGGAAAGCTTTGCAGTGTCCCCAGGGACTCCACTCTATACTACTCCTATATCCATCTGAAATGATATGCAGAAACTCTTTGTTAGTGCCCTTTGGTGTTATGCTCCAGTCATATATTCTGTGGGGACCTATTTGGATGAGGGTGATATCTACAGTAACCTAAGCTTTTAGCATTACCATCAGCTATTTTATGCAGAGGAAATGTTTCAAGAAGTGAAGCAGCCAGGTCTTTTGAGAAACCTGTGAGCCTCTTGGCATTAAGGTGTCTTTTCTGTGCTTTTCAATGGGATTGTTGTCTTTCTTCTAGCTCCTTCGAGAATTCATAGAACGTAAAACCACTTCACTGGACCCCAATGACCAGGTGGCGATGGGCAGGTAAGTAGCAAGTTGGCTGTAACATCAGTAGCTTCCAGTAGCCAGTCCAGAACTACTTGTAGGTTTCTAGTCCCATTCATTGTAGAGGGTCACATTTGGAATGACTGCAGAAAGCATCATCTGGGCGTAAGAAACTGCATAACAGATAATTAAACCAGTATGACATCAGTCAGGAAAGTCATCCTCTGTAACAGATTCCTGAGTTACGGATCACAGTGACTCCAAGTTTGCCAGACTTTGAGCTGTGCCCTGGTTTCTCTGTTATCCCCTGAAGATAATTCCAGTTGTGAAAGGCTTGTTCCTTGTATTTCTGTCTCTCAGTGGTTCATGCAGTTCAAATAGGATCCAGAGGGGTGTCTTAACCGACCCTAGTGAGGGGGAACTAGACAAGGCGACTGCCTGCTGCTGAAATTGGGCCTGTTCTCGTTACAGGCTCTCACTTGTCATTGTTTTAGAGGAGCAAACCTTCTGTCATGAGCTCAGTTAAAGCAATTCCTGTGTATGCTCTCTCCCTGCTGTAAGAAAAGGTGCTGTCCAGTCAAAACAATATCAGGGAATGTTTCCTGGATGCATAAGTAAATACAATTCCATGCAGGGAAACTTATTTCTGTTAAATTCTGTAGTTAGAAAAGAATCTTCCAAATACCTCTTAATGAACAGGGTACATTTAAATAGCCATTGGCTTTAATTTAGAGTAGTAGAAAAGCAAAGGAATGCTGGAGTAGGGCTCTCCACTGCAAAAGTGCTATGGGGTATATGTATGGGGAGGGGAAGAAAATGCATCAGGAAATTTTGTGATGGTGAAATAACTTTTATCCTTGTAAAATATTACCCAAATTTTAGTGCAATGTGTCAAATTTATTTTGTGTATGTCTGGAATATTATGGAAAGCTCTTCACTGTAATTTAACATGATATAGACAAAATTACATTTAAGTGGTGATTACATTGTACATTTATCTGACTTTACAATAAAATAGATTACAGTAATTAAGATTATATTAAGATTGCAGTAATTGGATTTTGCTAGATTTTTTCCCCTGATGTCGAGTTTTCATTGTATAAATCAGGTAAAATGATGCTCGTTCCTATAAAGAAATATTTATAACTGGTAGAAGTTTGTCCCTGCTGAAAACTTCTTTGGTTTAATGAAGTTCTGTCTGAGAAGTTGGGCTTCCCTTTCTCAATGTAGGCAGGGATCAGGCAGCACTTTCTCAGAGTGTTCATTGCCTTTACTTTGCATGTTGTTTAAGTGCCCTGTCTGTGGAGTGAAGCAGCTTCGCAGGCATTTGGAGTTTCACACTTGTTTTCCTGGGATTCTGATCTTTCTCTTGTGTAAATGCAGTAGGCAGCTGGGCTGGGAAGGGCCTTAGACCCCATGGTACCTAATGCTCATTTTCCTCATGGCTCTTTAGTTGTGTAAGTGTCCTTTTGCATTCCCCAGGCAGTGGCTGGCCATCCAGAAGTTACGAAGCAAAATAAAGAAGAAAGTGGACAGAAAAGCCAGTAAAGGAAGGAGAATCAGGTGGGTGCCAGCTTTTGCAAGCAAACAGTTCTGATTTTGCCATATAAAGTCTGACTACACTGGGTTGGCTCTGGGGTGCACTGGGAGGCTTCTTTGTGCCTTTTAGGGCAAGATGTCTTGCTCTGGGATATCCACTGGCATCTCAACATTCTTTGAGCCTACAATAAGGGCTTGGTTGGATGCAGCTTGTGAGCATTGCCCAGATTAGTCTTGGCAAGAGTGTTCACTGCTCTCAGAAAACACTGGATAGAGGTGTTCAAATGTCCCCAAGTGATTTGGGGCCATAATTCCCAGTGAAAGCCAATGAACACCTCTTGTNGCAAGAGTGTTCACTGCTCTCAGAAAACACTGGATAGAGGTGTTCAAATGTCCCCAAGTGATTTGGGGCCATAATTCCCAGTGAAAGCCAATGAACACCTCTTGTGGATGCTGGGGAGGGGCTCCTCATTAGGGACTGTAGTGACAGGACAAGGGGTAACGGGTTCAAACTTAAACAGGAGAGGTTTAGATTGGATATAAGGAAGAAATTCTTTCCTGTTAAGAGTGGTGAGATGCTGGAATGGGTTGCCCAGGGAGGTTGTGAGTGATCCATCCCTGGTAGTGTTCAAGGCCAGGTTGGATGAGGCCTTGGATGACATGGTTTGATGTGGAGTGTCCCTGCTTATGGCAGGGGGGTTGGAATGGGATGATCTTCCGGTCCTTTCCAACCCTAACTGTTCAATGATTCTATAGTTAGCTGATTGAAATGTGGGTAGCAGCTCTAGGGGAAGATGTATAGAAACACTTTGGTGAGGTAGATGCCTGTTTTCCGCTGGCTGTCAGCTAGAATTTGGTGACTAGTTTCTTTTTAATGTCTAAGTCACATCACAGCTAGCTTTAGCTTCAGCTTATTTCACATCCTGACTCCTGGATCGCTCATCTGCGTTGAACTCTCCCCTGATGTTTCCAGTGGAAGACTTTTCCATGTGATGGGTGGGAAGGGAAGCAGCCTGGAGAGGATAGGTTGGGTTTTTTTCCCATCTTTGCAGAGCAGATACGTGAGTCTCCCTGAGTTTAGCGTGGCTGCATGATTTGTGATGGAGGAGGTGTCTGTGGCAGGGAGGCAGCAGAAAAGCTGCACCACTTCCTACAAACCCCACAACATTAACCATCCTTTTGTGAGTAAACTATAAATCCTGAGTTTAGATGGCATCTGATAGAAAGTCAGTGGAGTCAGTCTGGGTCAGGCCTGGCATAGCAATTTTTAAGATAGATGTCATAAGATAATTTATTGAAAGAGGGAAGAGCTACTTTGTTGGCCTGAAAAGCCTATAATTATTGACTATCAATATTCTTTTCTGTCAGCATCACACATAATTGGATATATTCATGATTCAGTCAAAACTACTGACAACATCACACAACTGAGTCAGACTCATAAACCTCCAGGAATAATGGGGAAGTCTCTCATTGTGTGCAATCTGTGTGCTTCAGCATTCCTGAGAGATAGCTCTCTGGCCAAGTCAATTGCCTCTTAGATCTTAGGGGCCTTTGTTGCTTCTTTAAATAAAAGTTGCACTGACCCTGCAGGGAAAATATCAATAACAGAAAAAAGTGCCATTGTCTGTGTGTAGGGTTGACATGCAGTTAAGCTCCAGCATCTCTTCAGTACAGTCCACTAGAGCCTAAAGTTGGTTCTTCCACTGAGAGACTCCATGTCACCCCAAGCTGTTATCCTCTGTTATTTTTCCTTCACTAAAACTGGAGCAGCAGTGCTTAGGTTTGGTTTCATGGAGGGCTTGGAGATCCTGGAGAGCAAAGTATTAATACTAAGTTTCCTCTGTCTCCATAATTCTTCCTTTTTGTTTCTTCTTTCATAATTCTTCCTTTCTGTTTGGCAAATAAAGCAGTCCTTTAGCAAACCTTCAATACTAGAGCATGTTTGGATGAGATGTGCTGATTAGGGTCCAAGGATCTTCACATGCTTTGAAAAACAGCTGATCTTCCACTTGCCATGAGTACCTGTCCTCTCCTTGGACAGGGAAACCACAGGACTAAGAGGGGAAGTGAGCTCATCTAGAAACTCCCAAGTTGAGCTTAGGAGACCTAGTGCCTGGAACTCTGCTGTCCCTTGCTAGGACTCACCTTTTCTTGTAGAAGACATGGAGGAGTGATGTGTGCACCCTGTTTCTCATGTCAGTGATTCCTGGTCCTATGCTGCTGCAACATGGGATGTCTTCCTTTGAATGAAATGAAATAGTTTAGAGCTGCTTGACTGGGGTTTGTAAAGTGCTCATTTAAAGAAATGTGCCATTAATGAGTTCTGGGCAGACAAACTCATGTCAGAGAATTCATCTGAGCTGCCAGGTCCTTCTGCCACTCTGCTGTCCCTGTATAAGCATTGATCTCTATGAATCCATCATTTGATAATGTCTCATAAGTAAACTATTTGATAGTCCAGCCTGTTGACCTGGGGTTTGTTTCAGACCTGGCCCTGCGCAGCTGTGTCTGTCCCCTGACTCCATCATCACAGTTAGACCAGGGCAGTTCCCTCCATTAACAGTGACAAAGACTTGATTGTGTGGAGAAGCCCTTGTGTAAGGGTGAGTGTGTGCTGTGCCTGAAGAGCTGTTCTGACGTAGTCCTGTGAGCTAAAAATCCCCTTGAGGGAAAGTTCCTGCATAAGCAAACAGAAGGGAGTGCAGAGGTGGCAGAGTGGAAAGGTGATTCTGGGCAAATGCTTGTGAATCCTTTTGCCTGCTATTTGTCAAGCTCTAAAAATAGCAGCAGCTTGGATAAAACATTTCAGACCTGGGTGGGCAGCATTGTAGTGTACACCAAAAGCCACTGGTTTGGAATCCCCTGCCTGTACACACCAGGGTTTAAAGCCACCTTTTCATTCTGAGTGTTTCAGTCCTTTGTTAAATTTTATGCCAAGTCTTTGAATATAAGTTGTGAAATCCACTGCAGGGTCCTTTCCTAGCCCAGTGTTGGGAGCAGGAAGGGAAGCCAGTATCTGAAGGTGTAATACAGCTTGCAGAAATGGTTTGGTGGATCAGGAGTGGAAACAGATGCAGCACTATCTCACATCTCTTCTTTGCACAGGTGTTTCTCCTTTGCTTCTTTTTACATGCTCCATTTATGTTATTCAGGGTAAGACTTACCAGCTATGGGTATGGCTTGCAGGGGGGGCTTTTGATATCCTTTAGGGCCCAAGATACAACACAGCAAGGAAGAAAGTGATAGCAGATGGATGCTCAAAAAGATCTGATGCTCTGATGCTTCTGCTGCCTGCAGTGGGCTCTTTGGGCACAAACTCCAGAAGGTGATTAAGATGCCAGCTGAAGGGAAGGCTGAAAACAAGTTCTTGTTTCTTTGTCTCTTGAGTTTTCAGGCTTGTCTGTTTGGGAGCCTGATTAGGTACTTGCACACAATTAATGGATGCTGTCTGTCCTTTTTCTGGCTGTGATAATAAAGGATTTGTTTGCCATTCAGTTCACTGTATCATCTGATTGTTCTTGTGTCCATGTTATAAGACAGGAAAAGGAGGGGGAATTGCCAGTTACAACTACTGATTCGTTAGATACCAGCCACCAGACAAGCCAGTGCTTTGCATCTCAGGGGCTGGTATGTTTCTATTCAAGCAGCAACATTTCCTTTTCATAAATAGTTACTAATGTGCTGTCTGCTTATTTCCTGCACTGTTCAGGTATCATGTCCATAGCAAGCTGGTGAGCTTCATGGCACCTATTGACCACTGTACAATGAATGATGATGCCAGGTGAGTAATAGATTAATTATGTTTCTCAAATGGCTTCATGACAGCATGATATTGACCTGTTCTTCAGTCTGTCGCCCATTCCATTTCTTCTTATCAGTTAACCATTTGTCACTGGCATCATAGCCTGGGTGTCTTGGTCACATCTGCCCAGGCATTCTGGCTGAGCTTTCACTCTGTAATTACTGTGACACCAAACAAGAGCTTTCCATAAATCTCAGTAGCTACATTTTGATTCCGGGTTTAAAACTCCTCTGATTTTGAAATCTCATTTGGGGGAATTACTTTGGAAATAGACAACTAAGTTATGTGGTATAACCAAAACTTACAGAGAACTGGTCTTCTAACAGAAATGGCAGCTGGTTTAGATGTGTTTAGTATGCATTTCCTTAGAGCAGTTAGTAACTGGAATAGTTCAGTCAAGAACCACTCAAGACCTAAATGTTGCTTATGTTTGTGCCTGTTTAAAGAGCAAGGAATTTTATTGGAAGACTATACTGCTTTAATGTGCTCATTAGTAAAGCAAATATCAATGAGGCTTTGTGCATGGTTGCTAGGTAGCTTTTCTGCATCTGCACCCATTTTTCTTTGGTATTACATTTTTAAACTAAAGCTGGAAATGCCGAGCATTTTGTGGGAAGGAGGTGGGATAATTTTTCCAGTGAATGGATGTAGAAAGCTTGAGAAACATCTTTCCCCTGGGTTGTGGAACATGTTTGTGCTTTGTGTGAGAGAGAGATGTCATCTGTCTGTTTGTGAAATGACAACACATACCTGCTGGTTTTAGGCTGTTGCCTTTTGGGGTATTGCACAGGCTTCTGGATGAGAGCTGTCTGGTAAGCTGGCACTAAGATGTTTTATGGTCATAATATGACCTGTGCTGTTTCATCATGAATCTTTCTCATTGTTCTTTACCCTTTACTTACTTGTTTCAAGTGAGAAAATGGCTCTGATTCCTGAATAGTGTCCAAATCCTCTTGCCATGAAAATAAATGTGGGGCCATGTATGGGGTGAAAGCTGTGCCTCCAGCCATTTAAAGTGGTCAGTTTTTCCACTCTCTTACCTGGATTATAGGAAGAGAGGGGCAGAAGTGGCTTGAGCACTGTGAGATTAGACACACTGTGTACAATATATATCGCACTGTCTGACTGATTAAGCGGGTAGCTCTGTCCCCTGAATAAAGGCACACTTAGCTTATAATGGGGTGAACACAGGGGGGGAGGAAGGTGAAAAAAAAGCAGTGAGACTGATCCTAATAATGTAGTAGTTACACCATGTTTGCTGTCCCCAGAGGTGACATTGCCTCCTCCTTCACAGTCCACTGCATTCACTTGTGTTCCAAAAGTTGCATAGAAAATGCATTCTGTAAGCCAGAATCCTCCAGCAAACGTGAAGCGCATCGAAGCAGCTGGGATGGTGGAGTTGGTGTGCACAACAGCCTCCTTGGGCCTCAGCTACACTTCATCTGCCTGCCATCTTCATAACCCTTATCTTAACTCCTCTCAGGAGGCACCTTGAGTCCACCACGAACCGCACGAAGCCTGCCTGACCCTCAGAAGCTATTACAGCTAATAGGATGCCATCTCCGTTCTGCTGTGTTGACACAGTTATCATTGTGGTAGGGACAGAGTGGTTGACATTTGGTTTACTGAAAATGTCTCCTGGGGGTTCTCTCTACGTCGAGCGGGTTATTACAGCACTTGCATGCTTTACAGAGTATTTGGTGGCAGCAGCTGCTGCTGCTTATTGTCTGACTGCAGGAACTTAGTTCTTACATTAGGTTTATTAGTCACTTTGGAGGCCCGCCGTACTTCCTCTTAATGGCGTTTCAGTCACTCATCTCCTGATGCTGGTTTATCCAGCTACAGCGAGACTGTCAGTCGATGTGTTCTCACACCAGCGAGTGTGCCTGAGGGTCACATCCTGTGGGCAGCTGTGTCCCCTTCTGCCAAGATCAGGTTTGCAAGCCAACCCTGGACCTGGAAGGGGCAGTGCTGGATTCAAGTGGGCAGGTTCTGTCTCTGGTTCTGCCAGTGGCTTCGTGGGTGACCTTGAGCAGGTTGCTCTGTGTTTCTGGGGCTCTGATTCCTCTTCTCTGCGGCAGAACTCTGCTGTTGAGATGTGCCTGTCAAAAACAGTGGTTTAGTAATAGTAGTATTTAGTTTTTCAACCTAAGTATGAAAGCTTTAGTTTTAGATACACAAATAGAAGCTTAAGCTTCCTTCACTGTGAGCCCGAATGCCTGCTGCTTACCTCTAACACAAAGATGCCTTACCTTTGCTATGGCAAGCATTACAGTCTCCCTTACACAGTTTCTCTGCAGCTTCCTCTCTACATGATGTGCTTTAGCATGTTTAGTACTAATGTTGAGCTTAAATTTCCCTCTGCTGTAATTTAGGTCTGTTAGAAACAGATTCGTGCCTCCTCTTTGCAGCAGCACTTCCACATTTGGGCATTCTTGCTCTGCACAGGGAAAACATAGGTGTTACTTAGCTTTAGCTTCTTTCCTTTCCTCCCTGCTTTACACCGTTCGTGTTTGCATCCAGACATAAAACGTACTCAAAATCCTGGAGTGGCCAGTGTCTGAAATGAAGCCTCTGTAAGTGTTTGGTTCAACTTCCCAAAATGAAGACACTTGCAGCTATCAGTCATTTTTTAAATCACAGCCACTCTCTAGGGGTCACTTCACATCTCTGTTTAAAATGCCTCTGCACTTACCATGGGCCATAATACCTCTGTAGCAGCACATAGTGTGTGGACAAGGCAAAAAGAATTCAACATCTGCTTTAAAGTGCAGGTGAATTAAAAAGAAAGGACCAGGCCTGTACGCATGAGAGGGAAGCATTAATGAGAACAGCTTCCTTTGTGAGAGGAAAAGGTAATTTTATTGTTTGCAAGTGTGAATTACTAGATTGAAAATGCAGGTATGCACTTCACAGGATGTGATCGTGCTCTGAGCCATTTCCTTTCTTTTTCTGGTCAGGCACTGTATAGGCATGACCCCAAAACGCATACACATCTGAACAATGGGGTTCTGTTGTGGTGTGAGGCGGTTAGTGTGTCACTGAACTACATATAGAAAAGGGCTGTAGAAACAGCTGGCAGGACACTCCCCTTGAAATGAAGGTAGATTCCTGGGAAATGCCAGTGCAGATGTGGGTGGGCAGAAGCTGTGGGGCTGGCACAGAGTGGAGTAATTCTGTTTCTTCCTTGGCTGTGCTAAGTCCTTACACCTCCTGATGAATGCACAAGCCCTTTGTGACTGGGGCAAAAGCAGGAGTTGTCTGTGACTGTTGTCTTGCTTTGCTTGCTGCACGTGGGATACCCAGGAACTGGCACATCAAGTTTATCACTTCCCACTGCTGCTGGCTGGAGAAACAAAGAGCAGATACATACGAGGAGAAGCAGCCTGAGCACCGCATGGGGAGGAGGATGAACAGTCACTCCAGAATTGGTTTACAGCCTGAATTTGAGAAGGGAAATGTCCACGTATAGTAACTGCCTTTGTCAACATCACTGCCACGTTCTTTCTTATTCTTGCTGCCGGTTGGAATAATAGCATTTGTGCAGGCAATTAATCTTCCACTTGCCAGTTTTTCATGCACCCTACACATGGGCATGGCTATTTAACCTTGTGCTCACATATATTATGTTGTAATGTGTGGGACACTGGTGGCCTTGAGCCCTCCTCTGTTTTAACCCCTCTTTGGTAGTAGTTTAAAGCATGCACTGGGAAGTGATTTTTATGGTTCTCTCAGGGTATATGTTTATAGGCTTAAATACAGTTATTGTGCTCTTGGGCCAAGGTCATCACTATGCAAATGGACCTGCCCTAAGACAAGGAACCTGGAGGCAAAGGCTTGAGTGTAAGTACATTGGGGTGATTGTCCAGAGGAGAGGGCTGGTGTCTTGGGCAGGAATTACCCAGGATTAGAACAGGGTTGATCTCTCTTTGGTGGTGATTTCACCTGAGTTTGAGGGTGGCTTCCCTTGAAATCCTTTTTTCCCATCTTCATGACCTGTGGTACTTCACTGATCCCATTGCTTCAGGGTCTGGTGTAATCTTTAACATGGTCATCTTTCAGTATCGCCAAGTGCAGCAGAGTTGGAAAGATTCCAGCCTTTTCTGGTTTACACTTTGGAAGATGAGGCACGGATCAATCATAGCCCATATCTGCAAAGGTATTTGGGTCCAGAAATCCATGAAACTAAAGCCTCAGTGACTTGCCAAAGGTGACACAGGAGGTCTGGGCTAGAGCTGTAGTTAAACCACATCTTGTGAGCCTTCAGCTGGCCCAGCTCTGAACAGCCTCATGTTTTTAGGAGATCATATATCTGTGCATTCACAGCTCATGCGCTGGGTAGATGTATTTCTTTGTGGGCAAGCTGAGGGTAGAGATTCCCACTGAAGGCCCACATAGAGCATCTTTTCAGCACACACATAGCTGCTGTATTGCAGGGCTGTATTGCAGGGCTGCACCCTGTGAACTGCCTGGTCGTGGCAAGGTCAGGTAAAGTCTCCGTTCCTGGGATGAGCTGTGTGTGGGTTTTGGTTTTGTTCTGCCTCTCTGTCAGCTTTGATACATAGATCCTCAGATCTCTGCACTGTGCCTGTGTGCGCAACAGAGTCTAAACACAGACACTTTAAAAAGTATAATACCAGATTACTGCTAAGTCAGGTGAGCATCGTTATTTCACCTCTGGAGGACAGTAACTTGCAGGAGAGACACCCTTTAAGGACGCAGATGTTTGGTCCAAACACCTTTATCTCCCACGAGGACTCAGGTTATTGTGACAGGTAAAACAAGATTGTGCAAATATGCAACAGTGATCTAATCAGCTGGAACAACAGCAGTATTTTAACTGGCGCTACCTTTTAACAGCATCATTAAGGGCTCTCATTACTCTTTTATTAGAGGCTCACTCTATTTCTTATCAGATTACAGAATGAACATAACTCATGGCACTGATTTGATCTCTTGTTAAAGAGGATTACAGCTTTGCATTAACTTGGATTGACACGGTTTATAATTTGCTGTTGATACACATGCTGGCGGTGTCGCATGTTTGACCCCCTCCCCACAGCACCGCCGAGGAAAAGGACACCCATACATCATCATTAAAGATGGCACCAGTGCAGGAATGGGAGGGAAAAGGAGGCTTTTCTGCAGTAAAGTCAGGCAGGACAAAAGAGACGTGTTCTCAAGTGGAAGCTGGAATTCAGGACAGGATTTATAACTGGGTGAAGGCAGGGGGAGAATATATCAGGCTTTTAGTGAGGTTGCTTTTTGCCTCAGCAAATGGGTCTTCATTATGGAGGAGGACTTTGAATCTCTTATGAGCCAAGTTAGGGGGAAGAGTTGGCTGTAATGGGACTGTGCCAGACCATGTATTTCTACCACAATGTGAAGCCCTTCCAGGAGCTGGGGGAATCTCCCCTGCTCTTTCCAGACCTCTCCACACTGGGTTTGTCACCAGTTCATGAACTGGTCCCTGGGCTCAGGCAGCATTGATCATACGCCACGAGCTGATGGTGTAGCTTGGCCGGATAGCCTGTGTGCCTGTGGTGACACTTACCTTATTGTCCCTGGTTTGTGGGAACCCCAGGCAACTGGGGCTTCAGGACAGGGCTGCGTGCCAGTGTTGTGGCTCCCTTCTTCCAGCTCCCATGTACTGCCTGTGCCTTGTCTCTCCACACCTCTTGTAGTAGGTTTTGTGTTTCAGGAATCCCACAGCCAAGTGCAAGGACTTAAGCCCCTGAATCCACAGGGGCCATCCTATGGGCCTCAGGTCATGCTTGATAGAAGAGCATCCATCCCACTCTTGTTCTTGCACAAGCAGACCGGTGCCTGCTGGGAAGCTGAGTTAAGACACAGATTATCCAGCTGCCAGCAAGGTTTGGATTAGAGCATTTCCCTTGGATTCAGGCAGGATGTTGTGTATTTTCCCCATCAGCATTCTCACTCTTGGACTTAGTGCAGTTGCTTTGTCACAGTCTCTTTCTGCAAGCAGAGGGGGGTACGTAGTAGGAAATCCTGGTATTAAAAGATTAGTTTACTTATATGACATAAGAGTTTAATATTAAAAAAAAAAGGAAAGGTTGGTGAGATACCAGCCTTGAACTCAGCTCACTTTCTACTTTGGGTATTAGAACACCATGAGACTAGATTAATGGAGGAATTTGGGCTCTGGGATTGTCAATCCAATGCATTCACCACGCCAGAAGTCCCTGAAAGGAAGCCAAGCTCTTATTTCTGGAACAACTAAACCAGCAGCTTCTGCGACCATGTTGGTGGAGAAGAATCATTCTGAGTTTCTGTAGACCCAGCCTGGATGATGGGTTACCCTGTTTTGTATTGGCTTTGTTTGGGGCAACAAAGGGAGTAATGCTAACATGGAGGGCCATTTCTGAGTGTGCAGTGCTCTGAGGTTTGAGGGGAGGCTGTTCCTAATATGAGGGTGAGCTTCCTGTCTGGGTGCTGTGACCTCTGGAATGGTAGGGACACCCTTGGGGATGTATGGGCTCTCTTGGGGAGGTGATATGTAGCCTGCTGCACAGCCTGAGTTCACTCAGGAACAGTGCATGTGGGGATGAAGCCTTAGACCTGAGCTCTGCTGGGAACCAAAGCAAAACCCACTGTTGTTCTGTGAAACTCAACCTGCTTGGCCTGACTGTAGGTCCTGGGGCACCATGGCCTTGGAATCATTCTGTCCTTTGTGTATCATTGTTTGGTGGGTTTTACCCTCCTAACTTTTGGCTTTGCCTTAGAAGTCAGCTCATGTAGATGCAGTTAAGGATCCCATATCGTTTTTAACCACGGTTGTTAGAAGGGCTGGTATTTGAATGAGGAGCTGTTGTATGTTTTGAGGCTGTGGTAGCGAAGTGGGATACGTGACCCTGGCTAGTGCCAGTAGGCCGAAATCATCGTGTCCCAACATTTGATGTTTGACATCCCATGTAAGACGACAGGCGCCTCTGTTATGGAAATTTCCTTTTTAAAGGGAAAAAAAATAACCTGTTAAGAGCTGCAAGATGATTTGTCATCCTTCCTTTGTGAGACCATTTGTCTTCTCCTGCATCAAATCTGTTATAAAACAGGCAAGCTGTGAAAGAGGGAAATCATCCTAGGAATATGGGATGTTAAGGTACACAAAGAATGGTCCCCTCCGTGCGCCTGTGTGCACGTCTGCGCAGGGCACTTCACATGCAGCATTACAGTGGCTGCTCTGCTCAAATACCTGTCTAAAAACAAAGAGTGGGAAGGCTACGTTTTATGGATTTCATGGAGCAATGAAAGCTGCTGGAAGGCAGGCCAGGGGAGCACGTCCCTGCATTCTGCTGCTTCTGCAGGCCCTTGTCCACACCTTTTACGCTTTGTGCTGTAAAAGCTCAAATGAAAATGTTAATGCTGTTAGGATCAAAATCGGGATGAGAGAGGTCCCAAGCTCAGGGCTGGTCAGTAAGCAGATGGCTGTGTGCTGGTGTAAGGGAGAAGCGTGTGGAATTGGTGACAGAGATGGCAGGTCTGAACTTTGGGTCTGGTTAAGTTTGGGGTGCGGTACCTTGAGCAGCATCTCCATCCTCTCCTCCCTGCCCCGTCCCCAGATGCAGGCTCACAAAGTGTGCAGAGTCCCTTTGTTTAGGGCAGGAACCAGCTTTCTGAAGTACTTATAAATCTTGTGCCTGCTCTCAGGAGACAAACCAGAGGTCACACGTCACCTGTCATAATTTAAAGCCGTGGGGCTAAAAGCATTTGCACAGACTTGGAGGACCCGATCCCGACCTGCCTGAGCGAGTGGGAATTGCAGCAGACCTGTCTGGATCTCCTTCAAGCTCTGGGCATGGTGATAGGAGCCGTCTGGCTGGGTAATTTATAGCTGGAATTGCACACTCCGGGTTTGGGCCGTGCTGGGAAGCAGGTGAGAGAGTGCCATCTCGTGGGCCTGCATCCAGGCCAGCACCGTGTCACCGCGCTCCTGCCGGACACGGACATGGGCACCATGGCCCGGCACCGCACACAGTGCCCGGCTCTGCCAGTCAGGCCCCCTCGCTCTCAAAGACAAGAGTGTTTGAATTCTCCTCCAGTGATTGCTGCTGCCTGTTTTGCTCTGCATCATCAACTGTATTATGGGTTTGCTGCTGGGGAAATAGAGGAGCAGGGAAGGTGTGTGGATATGGAGCCAGAGGCACACCCCACTCATGGTGATGAAGGGCAATGCTTTTTGACTAGGAACTGAAAAATAAGGAGCTTCAGCTTGCTTCATCGTCCTGGGAACCTGCTCTGTTTGCTGGGCACCTATCATCTGAATTTCATACCACTGGCTAAAAGATTTCTTAGGATACAGACAAAAAGTTTTCCAAGGAAGTGATCCACGGCCAGCTTCAGTTTTCATCTAGGGGGTGTGTTTTTCATCCCCCCTTTCTTCGGGGGGTTCATGTTCTATCTTTCTGTCTCTTGTGAATAAAAAACTTAGTGTTCCCAGTGGAGGGTGTCAGGGGGAATGGTGTAGGTACAGTTCAGTGTTGCTTATGGTATGTTCTAAATTATTCTCTTAATTTTGGGCTTGGAAGAAGTGAAAGGTACATGGGGAAAGGTACAGAAATCTGCTGGAGGGCATTTTTAGTAAACCAGCACAGCAGTGACTCAGGCAGTGGTGGTGTATTGATAACCCTTGGAAAGAACCCACCAGAAATGGAATTGTCCTCCTTAATATTGTTCTTCTACTCATTTACAGAACTATATTAAAACCCAGGAAGTAAGCTGGCTATAACTGCATGGACTAGCCCAGCATCAGCTGTTCTCCCCTTCTGTGTGCACTTACGTGTTTGTTTTCCCTGTTGTATATTTGGTGGAATAGGGCAAAGGAACTGGTAACAGTTTTGATGATTCATAGATTCATCAAATGTGCTGTTGCTATTAATATTCACCCAGGGCTCTCTAGCCCCTGGTGTGTGTGTTTTCTTGCTGTCTGTCGCAAGGATTTTGCCTAAATAATGTGTGTAGCAGCAGTAGCTGGGATTGGAGGGTGGTGAGGTCCATTGGGCAGTTGTGCACCACTGGTACTGCCTGAAGTAACAACTCCTTTCATTTGATTTTTTTGAAGTCACGTTGTCGGCATGAAATCCATCAGGTTGAATGGTGAGGAGCTGGTTGGCATCCCTGCAGGGCCACGGAGTGGTGCTGAGCCGGGCCTTGGCACCTCTTCCCTACACAGGCAGATCCTTTGTCTGCAGAGCGCACATCAGGGGCTCCCCACAGCCCAGAGCGTTGCTGTGACTGTGCCAAGGGCTGTGCAAGTGTTAGAGCTGTGAATGGGAAGGCAGTCAAGCTGCTGGCTTGAGGTTTGTGTGGGGAATGCCCTCCTTGGGGTCCACAGCATGGCTGGGGTGCAGGGACATCCCTTCTGTGCTCTTCCCACGCAAATGAGGTGGAAACAGCACCAAAACCAGGACAGTGCAGGGAGCAGAATAAAGCAGTTCCCTCACACGCACCTTTTGTCTCAGGCTGCTGGTGCATTGGAAAGGGCTTGTGCAAAGTTTCTAGGTGCTGAGTGCCTGTGGAGTGAGCCCTGGCGCTGGGAAAAAGGTGAGTACTTGGGCACAGCGCTCCTGGAGCATCCAGCCCATGTGCTGTCCTCAGCCCTTGGAGCCAGCTCTGAAGAAATGCATAAATAATGAAGGCAGGGTAGTTACACACACATGTTTTATGGCAAATGGCTGTGTGGTTCCTGATCATTTTTTCCAGAAACAGGTTTTATGATAATACAGTAAAAATATTAAATTAGAAAATGCCTCACTAAGGGTGATAAAACCTTACTACAGTGGAAATAGGTAATTATCCCCTCTGCAGCCTAAATGACAGTTTAAAAGAAATAAAAATGTTAGTGCTCATTACTTGCTTTTGTAGGTTGCAATAAAGGGTAAGTTAAATTTTAATTCAAGGAAGACCCCTGTATCGACCTGCTTCTTCCACACTCTCTACCTGAGGTGTAAGTACTGTTAATTACTCGCATAGGTTGCTCCTCAGCACATTGCTAAGACCAGCACCTCTTTGTGCTGAAGTCCCCTTTGCTTTACCCACAGGTAGCAGGCTTGCAGCAGGGTGGGTTGCTTCAGCTCAAGTCTGGTGTTCAGTATCTGTGGGTGGAGGAGAGGAATTTTGTATGTTTTAACCAAAATCCAGGTTCATTATGCATAGCCTTAAGGGGGCTGAAAGTATTAAAATCCACACTTACCCTGGTGAATTGAAACAGAGACAAGGTTAAACCTGGAGGATTGATGAGTTTTACTCTCTGCATGGTTAAATCCTGTTGAGGGGAGATGCTGTATAAGGAGGGTAGCCCAGATGATGGGGGGGAAGATTGTGGGTTGGGGTATTTCCATTCAGGGTGAAATGTTATTTCTGTTTCAGGGTTTACCTGATTCCCCTCCTTCTCCTGCTGCTCTTTGACAGTGTCTGCCCATGCAGTGTTATTATCCAAACAGCTCCACTTCGATTTTGACTTAAACAGAGGTTACCAGCATCATGCCCAGGGGGCTGGGGCTGTGGGGTGCTGTGAGCTGCAGGGCTCCCTGCCTGTGGCTGTGGGTGCAGCCCCCCTTTGCACCCATGAAACCCAGGGTGTGAATGTCAGGTTCAGTCGGTGCTGGCAGCGTTTCTCTGCTGGTGAAGATAAATTCTTGCTTGAATTTCTCTCCCTGGGCCCTGCCTGCTTGAAAAATGGCTGTTTATGTAAAACCTGTAGGGTTGGAGCAAATGCTGCAGTGATGCCTGAACTCTTGTACCCATCAGGAGGCTATTAGGAACCCAAAACCAAAGACAAAACAGAGGGGACTGATTCTTCACCAGTGGGAAAGGCCAGGGTGAGCTGCAAAGAAACATTGCTTTGGCTTTTGCCAGCTCACCAGGAAAACACCAAAACTCTTGTTTCTTTGGTTGGTTTCTGTGGGGTTCCCCAGAATGTGCCCATTGTATTTGGACATCCTTGAATATGTAAGAGAAGGGTGTATGTAGAGGAATTGCAGGCAGGAGCCCCTCTGTGCAGTGGAGGTGATGTTTGGGAGGAATTCCCCTTGGAATGCTGCAGAATGCCTTTGAGGTGTGCTTGGCAAGCAGTGAGAAGGTTTGAAGCTTGTTATCTGTGAGCGAGGCTTGTGGGCAAAACAAAAGCAGTTTCTGTTGCTCACTGTCACCAGGGTGTGGGGAAGGAGAAGCCTGCATCCTGTGGGAGAGGATCCTCCCAAGTAACAGCGCGGAGCAGAGGGAAGGGGCAGGAATGAAACTGGGATGTTTCCCTGGAAGTGCCTGAGCTGCTCAGCCTCTTCTGACGGGGTTTGTCAGCTTTGGCCACCTGAGTGTGAAATGATCTCCTATCAAAGCACCACTTTGAGCATTCCATCCCTGCTCCTGGCACGTGAACCCCGCTGCTGCCCGGGAATGCTGTCGATTGCAGCCCCTGTGGAAGCAGTCGTTGCTGTAATGATGGGGTCTGAGCCGAGCTGGCAAAGCCGGGCTGAGGGCTCTGGTTGTCAGAGGATGAAATAGCAGCGTTCTGCATTTCCCTTCTGATCATTGATGCTGCCTTAAAGTCACGTTGTCCCCATTGCCACTTGCAAAAGTGAGTTGCATTTATCAGGTAATAGGAAAGATGGAAAATGGTGCAGGTTTGGGTAAGGCGTTCCTCTCCCTCCTCTCTTTTCCTTTCAGGTGTCAATACTCACAGCTTTTTGTGCATCAGCTCTGTTTTCTAGAGGTGTTCTTCTTTGGCATTTGTGTTAAACTTGCCATAACTCCCATGCAGGCTCCCAGTGTAACACGGACCCTCCAGCTGGGGTTTCACTCTGTACACCCAAAACTCAACATCAACCATTTTGTCACACAAGGAG
Source organism: Agapornis roseicollis (assembly GCA_002631895.1). NCBI lineage: Eukaryota > Metazoa > Chordata > Aves > Psittaciformes > Psittacidae > Agapornis > Agapornis roseicollis. The sequence continues at coordinate 364,610 of NDXB01017396.1, read as the reverse complement.
ATGGGCAGGTCCCTCAGCACAGCCTCCTTTGCTGAGGGTAGAGCAGTCATTGGTTAATTAGCTGCTAAATGAGAATTAATGGGAGAGATGTGGCCCTGTGAATGAGAATGGTGGCTTGTCTCAGTGGTCCCTGTGTGTCTGTCCATCCTCCTGCATTGCCGAAGCTGATACTTGGTTCCTTGTCTTCCTGGGATCAATGGCTGCCGTTTTCCTGCCATCAGACCTCAGAAGTTCCCTCTTTCTTGAGGCTGACAGGTAACTTTCTGCAGTGGAAGTGTCTGCAGACGGTGTTCAAACCAGTTGCCATCTCTTATTGATCTGTGAAGGAGCAAAGCATCAAAGCAGGGTGGTCCCTGTTGTAGTCTCCGTTGAGGCAGCAGCCAAAATCACAGTGTCCGTGTCAGGTCTGGATTTCATCCTTTGAAGCCATGTTTTATGAAGCAGTGAAGAAGTCTCTTTTCTCTGCCCATCCTGACAGTTTTCCAGGAGCAGCTTTCCCAAGGGCTGGCGCTGATGGACCAGGGAGACACTGGCCCACAGCAATGCATCATTTGGTTACTGCTCTAAAAACCTGTGTGTTCTGAAGGACAAATCCCATCCATCCTGTAACCATCACTCTACACATGTGTGCCTGGCACAGCAGCCTTGGAAAATAAGGCTCTCCCAATGCTTTTCCCTTGATTTCCAGATATCTCTGATGTATAAACATGCTCTCCCCTTTCCCCATCTCTCCTCTCGGGCTACTTTGGTTCTAAAAGTTAAATACAACACCAGCTCACTTTGTTCTTGTGAAAGGGAAGCTTGCTCCTGTTACCACAATTGCTGCCTAGGTGCTATTAATTTGAGTCTTGTTGCTGAGTCCTTTTCATTGTTTCTCAAGTACCATCAAGTCAAAGCAAATGTCTGAGAACTGAATTGTAGTCCCACATAGGTGCATGATTGAATCCTCTTCATGGCTGTGTGGGCTCATACCTCCTATTGAAATACTCAGTCTTGGTTTCTTACTGAAGAGCCTGTCTGTAAAGGGCAAACATAGAGAACACCTCATTCTCTGGAGACACAGTACCCAGCCCCACTGAGGTATTTACATACCTGCGTTGTGCCTGTGATTGGTCTTGGGCAAGTTCTCCCCTTTGCCTGTATTTGTTAATGAAGGTTGTTGAATGCATTTTCAATTACTCAAGGCCTTTTCATTTTAAGGAGGGGATGGGTTTGCAGCCCCCTGCTTCCATTTTGACCTTGGAAAGTAACTTGTCCCCCTCCTTCTCCTTCCTCTTTTCCCCAGGACAGAACTTTATCGTTCGCTGTTTGGGAAGAACTTGAAGCCCCAAGAACCAGAGCAGCATTAGCAGGGGTTGACCACAGCAGCAGGTTCCTCTCCCTGCTCTGAACACTGCCCCATCTCCTGACATCTCCTTGGGCTGGGCTGCTGCTCGTCTGACCCAGAGCAAGGTCTCTCCAGCCACTGGTTTGTTGCTAGAAAACCCCACTGAAGGAGCATCCAATGCAGTTTCTGCTGAATCACACGGGCTTGGAAAGCAGAGCAGGGAGGTTCAGCTTGGCTGAACGCCCTCTCTCTGCCTTGGAAATGAACTCTGCTTCCTCCCAAAGACAATCCAGTTTTAACTGTTCCCTTTGAAATTCCTGACCTTGATTCTGCAGGCTGGGCACAGCGTTCTGCCAGGGGGGACACACACCATTCAGAGCAGAGGGATCACCAGCCCCCCTGCAATCAGGTCACCCATGTTTGTGTTAAATCCTTAGAGATTGCCATTTGGGAGATGGGGGGATTGCTGGAGCGTGCTGTTCTGGTCGCTGGCTGCATATCTGGAATGTGTGACTTTAGTTTTCAGCGAGTCAAGAGGATTTAAATGTCATTTACATAATTAACATGGCCTTAAAACAGAGAAAAGGTGCTCTCACTTGCAGGCAGCCAGAGCTCCCTGTTCACACTGTTTCTCAGTGAGCTCTCACTGCACACAGGGACATTTGCTGACTGGTGATGGGCATGGCACTGGGGTACATCTGAGGCTATTTACTGGTGAAGTCCAGCACTGATCCTATGCACTGAATCGTTTCTGCTGATCGTGACTGAGCCATCCTGTCTTCACCATCACACGCTGCTGGGGGATGCCCAGAGGAGAGGACTCTGTGAGGGGCTTGTGGGGTGTTCATATCCAAAGGGAAGAAGCTGGGAATTAAGTCCCTGCAAGGGGAATCTGTCAGCCTGCTGTGATCAATCTGCAGTGGAGGTTGTCTTGCGTAAATAGTCGCTGCATATGCGTGTGTGTACAAGGGCCATTGCTTGTGACCACATGGACTGAGCTTTGTTTTGTGTGTTTTGAGCAATCCAATTAAAATGCATTGTAACCTGGTGATCCCAGCGTGGGCAGGGCAGGGAAGGGCACGGTGCCACTTCCTTGCACATCCCTGTGAGCTGTGGGCTCTGAGGACACCCACCACACAGCAGGGGAACGTAAAGGCTTGCAGTTGTATTGACGTTACTGCTCACTGTTCCTGAACTCCGTGGGAAGGGCAGTTGGGTTTTTCCATGCCCACTGGGCTACGAGATCTCACTTTAGTTGTTCTTTGTTCTTAATAAACATGCATTCTGGTTCTGAGTACGTAACAGGTTAGATCATAAGGAAGGAAGCCCAAGCCATGACCTCTGCTTCAGGTGAGACCCTGTGCACACGTGATCCCACTTTATATCTCCTTGTGGGGATTGCTCCCATCCCTCTGTTCCTGTCTCTGCATGAAAAGGGCTGTGCTGCAGCACAGGTTTCTCCTTCTTTCCCCTCAGAAGGCTTTCTCAGTCCCCAGAGCTGTCTGCAGACCTGATACTAATTAATCATTTTTTGCACCTCATCATTACAGATGGAAGTCTTGGAGTCACCTGCTTCCAGTAAATGGCTTCCCTAACACCTTCAGTGATGTATGGGGAGAAAAGAGCCCTCCACAGCAAGAGAGACCCAGCTCAGCTGCAGAGACTTGCCCGGAACAAGTTGCTGTGTGAAATCACAGAGGGTTTGAATGCTGTTTAACAGCAGAACAGGTACACCTGTGTGTGGGGATGGGTCTGGCCGGGTTCCACCACCCTGCACAAAGCAGATCCTGCAGCTCCATGTGAGGGGCTGCTCACAGAACCATTCCTTTGGGAAAGGGGTTTCTTTTGTGACTTGGTGTTTTAAAGCGGGGCATAGAAAGTGTGGTAATGCTGCTAAACCCAGCTCCTCCAGCTGCTGCTCCCAGGGGCTCTGCTGCCTTTCTCCCTGGTCTTTAGGGAGCTGCTGGCTCCAGAAGCCATCAGAGCTTTTCTCTTCCCTGTTCCTCCCCGGTGCTGGTCCTCACCCCTCTGGATCACTGCAGGGAGCAGCAGCAGCACGGGGCAGGCTCCAGCCCTGTGCAGAATGGAGCATTTCTCTTGGCTTTAGAAAATCAGTGTGGCCAAGGTGAGTATTGACTGTGTGGAAAACATGGGGATCATGGGTGAATAAATCTTGGTGCTCGCTCGCAGGGGAGCAGGAGCTGCAGCTCGCAGGGAAGTGCATTGATTTCTCCTGTTTCTCCCCCCCCTGCAGCTCTCTGGTCAGGATTTGCCAGGCAGAAACACACTCAATGGTGCCGTTGGCTCCTCTCTGCTCCCTTTCTGTTGCTGCTGACCTTGTGCACAGCAGAGAGCCCAGCAGCACTGCTTGTCCCTCTGTGAAGGTGCCTGAGTGCCAGGTAGAGCAACATGCAGGGAGCCTGGGGGCTCCATGGCTGCAGGGAATGGCTGATCTTTAAGCCTCCGGTGCTGGGATATGGTGAGTAATCCATGTTCATTAGTGAGCCAGTTGGTTTAGTTTAGGCTGATGTCTGTCAGTGGCTTCCTCTTGGTGTAACCATCATCCATGGCACATCCTGGCAATGGTTCTGTCCTCATTGTCTTCCCCCTCCCCCCCATCAGTTCCAGCTCTGCAGCAGACACCGGTGGTCTTCCAACATCATTAAAATCTCATGGTTTAATAACCACCATTCTGGAAGGCATCAAGGGGAGTAAATTAGCTGCTTCCAGAGTTGGTGATGGTGGAATGGGCTCACACTGCTTGCACTGTCAGCGCGGGCATTAAGGGTGTTCAACAGAGAACACCATGGCCCTGCTCTGCTCTTGGTTTGCTGTGCTGGCAGCTTGTTGGGGTGCTGCTGGTGCTGTGCCACCCCTTTCTGTTTGACTCCTGTGTCCTTCACACTGCCAGCACCAGGACATTCCATTTTTTACCCTTTTTTCCTGTTTGTGAGTGGGAGCTGGCTGTAGTGTTACAGGGCAATACAAACGCTTTACATCTGATACCTTCTCGTTCACATTGTTTGAGGAGATAAGAGTCAAAGCCCTACTAAGCATGCTTTTGAATTCACTTATCAGTGCTTAACCAGCCTTTGCTCCTGCTGTCCCCTGTCACCACCTGGGTAGGGGCTGCATGGGGAGAACCTGGGCTGGCAGTGCCTGCTCATGAGTCCCTTCTCATCTGCTGATGGTGCTGTTAAGAGCAGGGCTTTATTCCTGCTGTTGGCCTGGATTGGAGTGTGCTGCAGGAGGAGGTGCAGCCTGGGTAATCCCTGAGCAGCAACACATCAGAGGCTATGGAGGTGACGTGCCCGTGCCCGGCAATGGGATGACACAGCTCTGCCCATGGAGGCACAGGTAACCGGGATGATTTCCACTCAGTTTTCCTAATGCCACCCATTAACATCAAGGGAGAGGCCTCACACACCACCCTCCACCCCACAGACTGTTAATTCATGGTACAGCTGCTGATCAGTACCTACACAAACGGGCATTGCACCTTTGCCAAGCATTGCACTGCAGCCACGCAGCGGATGGGGAACTATGCGTGCGATGGGAGGGACGGGGGCTGCCTTAATCCTTGCAACAGCAAAGAATTTCAACTTTGAGACAAACAACTTCATTTACAAGTGTGTCTCTAATTAGCTGCAGAATTAGTAAAGCCGAGTTTTCCCCCCATAGATCGGCCGGAGCCCCGGGGGAGGCTGGGGAATAGAGAGAATCGCATTTCCAATTATTGTGTTGAATTGCTAATTTAGTTATTGTGCCGGCTGTAATTGTGATGGGTATTGGGTGTGCAATTCAATTTGGTTTAAATATTTGTGGGAAGGCTGATCAGTAATGGAGCTGACCTATTTCATGGCCCACATTGAGAGACGAGACTAAAACAAAACAGCACCAGAGCCACCGTTTGCCTCCGTTTGTATTTTTGATGTCTCTCATCCCTCTTAAGACTGTTGCTGCAACAAAGGTTTGCATTAAAAGATGATGGCACTTTGATCTTGGGCTTTGGAGAGCTTGCAGCTTTGGTGCTGCTTTTCAGGGGGGTGTTTTAATACGTAGATATTTTAGGCTCAGGAGTTTTAAATGTGTTTCTGGAGTTTGGGGGCTGGCCCCTCATGTGTCCTCCCCCCCCCGTTTTAGCTGTCAGGATTCTGGGTTGGAAAACAAGGGCTGGAGTTGTGTTGGGAAATGTGCCCCCGTTTAACATCACAGGAATGCCTTTAAGGTGGGGAACTGCCAGTAGGTGTTTGTGTTACCACCTCCATCCTGGTGCTTCCTTTCCAGGGGCTCCTGTTGACCAGGTCCGAGGCCACCATCCCACCCGCTATGGGGCAGTCACCGGGTGTTTCCTCACTGTTCCAGTCACTGTCATGTTAAAGGTGACCATAAATCCATGGAGGAACAGGACCTGCTACCAGCCCGGTGGGATCGTGGCTGTGGGCCGGGAGGGCGCTGGGCTGGGGGCACTGACACTGCAGGCAGCAGAGCTGGAATTCATTCTTTTATTAAAAGAACTTGAGGTAAGTGAAAGACTTCAGCACCAGCAGAACCGCGCGGCCCGAGGGCAGCTCCCCCACCCCTGCTGGAATAGTGCTGGAGCCCAGCCTCAGACCAGCACCGATGGCACCCAGGGGCTGCTTTTACCCCTGGATGAAGTGGAGCCTCACCCAGTGCCTGTATCTTGGGATGCCCCCCGAGCGGTTGACATTCCTGCCTGTGTCTTGCTGCAGCCCATGCTGGCATAAGGAAGAGCAGCTCTGGTGGTTGTTTAGGGGGGAAAGAAAAAGGCTCTTAAATCAAATTGGGGTTCTTAGCTATTAAGACCAAGTCCTTCAGCTGACAGGGCTCCTTTGGCTGCTGGTCCCTTGGGAGGAGCGTGGTTACCCAGGATTTGGGATGAGCTCCGGCACTGACTGCGCTGCACTTCAGAAGGGAACAGTAGAGGTGTGAGGCACTGGCACCATTGTTAGTTAATTCTCCGATTAAAACATCCCTTCCTATTTATCTATATTAAAAGAGGGATTGTAAAATCTGAACTCTATTTAAGACCATCATTGGTGTAAGCTCTCCAGTGCTAGTTAGACCTTACCTACTGCAGTGTTTGTGTACTAGGGAATGACTGTGCTCCCAACCAGAATTCCACCTTTCCTGAGCTTTTACTAATGCCAGGAGGCCCATGACAATACAGAAGTGTAGCAATAAGCTGGGCCAGCCTGTGTGGGTGGGTGCTTACCTACCACACACATTCCTGACGTGATCCTTGGGATTACCAGAAATCCTTTCTCTTACATTCCCATCTTCCCATGTGCAGGCAGTGATGGAGAAAAAACTCTGCTCAGATGCATTGGACCAAGATTTCCTTGTGTGTTTCTAACCCCACTGCTGTCTGTGGCTCTGGCCTTCCCCTCCCGTGTTCTGCTGCAGTTTCCCACTCTCACAAAAGGATTAGGACTTCCACAACGGGATGCTCCTGTCTGTAAACCCCTCTGAGTAAGCAGGGCAGGAAGTGCAGAGGTGTTTGAGCAGCTGCTTTTTGGTCTCCTCTCTTACCTCCTCCTAGAAGCGCTTTTCACGCAGCTTGCTGACCTGTTCTAAAGGAATTGGGCACAAAGGCAAAGCAAGCAGGGAATTGCCCTCCAGAATCCTGCCCTCCTGCCACAGCGGTCCCAGAGCCATCCCTGCCAGGGCACAGGGACAGCCCTGGAACCCGTTCCCCTCCACTCCTCCCAGGTAAGAAGGCAGACATTGCTCCCCCTCAGGACACAGGCAGGAGGGCTCGGGGCTCCCCTAGGGTCACATTGGCACTTGTCAGCGGGGTGAGGAGAGCCCGGGCTGGGGGGGGGGTTTTGGTGTACCCCCCCCTGCCCTGTGGCGTGCAGGCCTCACGGTGCTGCTGCACCCTTCATTGCCTGCGCTGGGCCCGTCACGCTCTGTTCAATAAATAAAGGTGCGTTGGGAGAGCGGGGCCGCGGTTCCACAGGCGCTCCTGGTTCTTTATCCAGCATCAACCTCGGGTCGCTGGCCGAGGAACAGCCTCCCCCCAGGTCAGTCTGATTGGGAACAATACAAATGTCCCTACCGCTTGCGCTAGGGTGGGCGCAGTCAAGCAAAGGGCAGTTCTGAGCTGCTGCTTTTGTCCTGCGCTGGACCGGGCAGGGGCAGAGTGGGAAATGGATGCTCTTATGTTGACGAAGGGGAGTCCATTGTGGAAAGGATCCGCACGATCTCGGCTCGCTGCGTGGGGGATATGTGCTGGGTCATGTGCACGATGGAATCCATGGCAACCTCCGGATTGGCCTGGACCAGGCTGGAAAGAGGCGAGAGTTAAGTGAGGCAGCCCCGGCACTTGCACCCGAGAGAGCTGGGAGCACCCACCCCCCTCCACCCACCATCGCAGAGCCCCATGTGGGGAAATGACGGGGAGAGAGGCCCTGAGTCACCAGACACGGGGCCCTGAACTCACCGGAGCCTCAAAGCACGGCCCAGAGCCCTCCCTGGAGCCCTTGGAGCTGCTTTAAAAGGGGCCTCCAGTATAAGCAATAAAAATGACCCAAACCAGATCTGTTTGAATCCAGCCTCGTTTGTCCTGGGGGCGTCAAACTGGCTCCTGCAAGGAGCAGCAGATGATGCTCCACCGGTTATGTGGTGTAGTGCTAAAGAGCACTCAAAGGGCTCTAAGACACAGGAGAGAGGAAACCAGGACGAGGTCAGGGGCTAATAACAGTGAAGGTAAGAAAGGGTATGGATATCCCAGCCATGTGTGGGCAGCACAGCTCAGAGCTGATCTCTCTTGGCTTTAGGAGAGAATGTACATATTTATGTGTGTATGTATGTGTATATATGTGTATGTATGTGTATACGTGTGTGTAGGTATGTGTATGTATATATGTGTAAATATGTATGTGTATGTATATACGTATGTGTAAATATGTAAGTGTATATATATGTGTATATAGGTATGTGTGTGTATATAGGTATGTACATATATATATATGCATGTAAGGTATATATATATATATACACATATATATGCACACATACACATATATACATATGTGTATATATACATATATATACATGTGTATATACATATATACACAGGTATATATACATATATATGTACACATACATATATACACATATATACATGTATGTGTATATATATAAACGTATATATACATATATCTACATATATACACATGTATCTATATGTACATATATGTATATATGTGTGTATATATGTATATATACATCTGTATATACATACACATATATGCATATACATATATAAATATATACATATATACACCGATATACATATATAAACATACATATATATACTTATATACGTATATATACATGTCTATATATACACATATACACATGTATATACACATATACGTATATATGTGTATATATACATATATATGTACATATGTGTATATATTCATATACGTGTATATATACATATATACATATATACACACATATATATACACCTATACACATATATACACACATGTATATATATACACGTGTATATATACACATACACATATATAAGTGTGTATATACATATATATACATATATACACACACATATATACATATAAACGTGTGTATATACATGTATAATACGTATATATATACATGTGTAGATATACATATATACACAAATATATATACCTATATACGTGTATATATACACACATACACATATATACACATGTATGATTATATATATATACACATATATATGTGTATATATACATATACCCATATACATATATATACATGTGTATAGATATGTGTGTATATATGTATATATACACACACATTCACATATATACATATATGTGTATATATACATACATATATACGTGTATATGTGTATATATACATATGTATATATAGACATATAGTCATATATATACATATACATGTGTGTATATACACATGTAAATATACATGTGTATATACGTATGTGTATATGTGTATGTATATTTAAACATGTGTATATATATGACTATATATCTCTATATATACATGTGTATATATATACACATATATGTATATATGTGAATGTGTGTATATATATACACGTATATATGTATGTATATATGTATATATACACACATATGTGTATATAGACATATATACACACATATCTATATACATGTGTATATATGTATATAGGTATGTATGTATATATGCACATATATATGTATATGTTTATATGTATATATGTGTATATATATGCATATGTGTATGTATATATACACGCATATATACATATATGTGTGTATATATGTATATATACACATGTGTACACACACGCATATATATGTGTATATATACATATGTACACACGTGTATATATCCGTATATATGTATATATATACATTTATGTATATACACACATATATATGTATATGTACATGTGTATATATGTGTATAGATGTGTATATACATATATACACATATATNGTGTATATGTGTGTATATATACACACATATGTATACACATGTATCTATATGTATCTGTATATGTATATATGTGTATATATATACACAGATGTATATATATGTATATAAGTATATATATGTATGTTGATATATGTATATATGTGTATATAAATGTATATATGTATATAGGTGTATATATGTATATATATTTATATATGTATATATATACAGATTTATATATACATATGTACACATATATGTATATGTACGTATAGATACATGTTTATATATGTAGATATATGTTTAGATATATACACACGTGTATACATATACATGTATATATGTGTATATATGTGTGTATGTGTATATATATGTATATATATGTGTGTATATATGTATGTACACGTGTATATATATATATGTATATGTATATATACACATATGTATATATGTGTATGTCTGCACATATATGTGTATATATAGATATATACACATATATGTATCTGTATATATATGTATATACCTTACATGCATACATATATATGTACATACCTATATACACACACATACCTATATACACATATATACATAGACATACACTTACATATTTACACATACGTATATACATACACATACATATTTACACATATATACACATATACATATACATGTATATATACATGTATGTTTACATGTGTATATACACACATGTATATGTATATACACACAAATGTGTATATATGTATATATACATGTATGTGTGTGTATGTGTACATACATACGTATATGTGTATATGTGTATATGTATGTATGTACACATATATATGTAATGTATACATGTATACATATATATACATGTATATATGTACATATATATGTATGCATATGTGTGTGTGCATTGGTATGTGTATGTGTGTATTGGTATGTGTATGTATGTGTGTATATATATGTAAGTATGTATGTGTATATATGTATGTGTATATGTAAGTGTATGTATATGTGTGTATATATGTGTATGTGCATATATATGTGTAAATATGTATGCGTATGTGTATATAGGTACGTATAGTATGTGTGTATGTATGTGTATGTTTATATATGTGTGTATATACATGTAATTTTGTGTATATGTGTGTGTATATGTGTATATATGTATGCATATGTGTGTGTGTATATATGTATGTGTGTGTATATAGGTATGTGTATATATGTGCATGTAAGTGTATGTATATGTGTGTGTATGTGTACATATGTGTGCATATATGTGTAAACATGTATGTGTCTGTGTGTGTATATGTGTAAATATGTATGTAAGTGTATGTATATGTGTGTATATATGTGTATGTGTGTATGTGTACATATGTATGCATATATGTGTGTATATGTATATATATTTATACATGTATGTGTATATATATGCATGTAAGTGTGTGTGTATGTGTGTGTGTGTATGTGTAAATATGTATGCGTATGTGTGTTATATATGTGTATGTGCGTGTATATATGTGTGTGTGCATATATGTATGTGTGTATGTATGTGCATATATGTGTTCGTGTGTATACATGTGTGTGCATATACATGTGTATATAGATGTACATAAGGCCTGCTAAGATTTCCCATTCCCTGTCTCTAAGGGCGTGTCTGTGCCATGGCTCTGCCCCAGGAAAGGGCAGGGATGGCCCCAGAGGGTCCGACCCCTCTGATCATGTCCCTGCTGTTTGTGATGCTGCCCCGGCAGAGGCCGTGTGCGGCGCTCACCTCCGGATCTGTTTGAGGATGTAATCCCTGGAGATGTACTTGATGTTTTCTCCCACCACGGAGCGAACTCCCTCCTCCTCCGTCAGCTGCTTCTCCAGCCACTCCACCAGGTCCTTGTTGCTGTCCCACAAGTAGCCCTGTGAACAACCCACACACATCACCCCGGGTCCTGCGCTGCGCTCCCAATGCACCCTTCCCAGCTCACAGGCAGTGGCAGGCGAGGGGGAGCACTTGGGGTCTCCCCATCCCGAAAGGCCTTGGTGCCAGCCCCCCTTTTCTCCTTTACAAGCTCATTTCACCTGGTACTTGCCTACATCATAATTCAGGAGTGTGCTGGACTCCTAATAGCCTTCTCGCTCCTCTCTGCTCCTCTCATTTTCTTTACAAATCATTTAAGAATCGTTTTGTTAATGGTTTCCGGAAAAGCAAGTACCACCATTAGCACTCATTCATATTTATGTCATTTTATTTGGGTAATTAAACACAAAGCTCCTCATTTAAAGGTGCACTATCCTTCTCTGTTATCACTAACCAAGTCAAAGTCAGAATGACAATGAGCTCGGTGCAATGCACCGTGGGGTGAGCAGGCACCCTCCTGGCACAGCACAGGGCAGATCCCAGCAGCTCCAACAGGGAACCTTGGACACTTTGGATGCTCACGGCTGTGCCTGTGGCCTGACTGGGAGCAGACTGACTTGGGGCTGGCTCTGGAGCAGGAGGCAGGAGAATCCAATGGGTGCTTGCACCCAAAAGTGAAGCCTTGGGCTGGGGGGGGAGGAGGGGGTAGCCTCTATGTAAGGGCCCTGGAAGGATCTTTCCCATCCTGCTGAGCTATGGCCCACACCAAAGCCCACTTCCCTGTCCTTAAACTCCAGAGAGGAGCACGAAGGCAGCACTTGCCCAACCTCACTGCTCACCCCTCATTATAAACTGGATTACCTGTTCCAAAGGCCAAGGAATTGTTTTGCCCTGCCCTGGGCTGCTCCAAAGCCGTGTTCCTCCGAATGATGATGGAGAGGATGCTACACCCTTGGGTTAGAGCTGGCACTGCCATGAGCAGCCCCAAGCACAGGCCCTCCTCCAGCCCCAGCCCTACCTAACACTAACGAGAAGCCTCCAGCATGGTGTCTGTGCCCGCACTGATGTCACCTCTGCCTCAGGATTTTGCTTATTTCATTGTTTTCCCTTATTCTCATTTCAACTCCAGGTTTTGCTCCATGCCTCTACCCCCAGACGGGCCGGAAACGCTCCCTGCATACAAAGCGAGGCCCACGAAGCTGCCTTCACAGTTGCAGACCTGTGCAAAGCTTGATTTACCCAAGAATCCCAAAGCTTTTAGTTTCGGAGAATATTTAATACTCTTATTAATCATTTTTAATCCGTTTGCTTTTAATTAAGAAACAGCATGATGCTTTCCTATCAACATATGCCAGGGAGCAGATTAATTGTGGCTTAAGATAACTCTCCTTGATTGGTGTAATGTATTAGCTAACGAGATGCCCGCTTCTAAAGACGCTCAGACGCCACCTTGGAAAGCCGCTGCCCCCCCAGGGACCCCCCCCAGCCCCTCAGTGTTTGTGACTTTAAAAATAGACTCAAATCAAATGGACTCAAAGCCGGGCTCCGATTGGAGGCCTCGGACAAGAACAACCCGAGAGCAGCGGTACAGATTGCGGCTCCGCGGCCCCAGCACGGCCCCAGCGCTGGGATGAGGCCCAGGACGGCGCTGAGGGGAGCCCAGCTCCGTGTCCTGGCCTCTGATGGCTCCACATGGTGCTATCAGCACTGCCTGAGCTGGGCAGAGCAGCCAAGGGGCTCCCCTGGGCTGAGATGTGCCAATGGCAAAGGAGCACCAGGCCCCTGAGACCTGAGCCCACCATCCCCATGTTCCTGGCCCCCTCAAGTGCTTGTGGACATGGCAACCAACCATGCATCAAACCCAAACTCCACCTGGGAGAACCAACCCCTTGGTGAGAGCTTCCCCTCTTACCTTCACTGTGCCTTCAACTTCCACAAACCAGCGCCTCAGCATGGCCTGGATCTGCCCATCGGTCAGCTCGGGATTGGCATCGTGGATCTTCTTTTTTACCACATCTTCCAGAAGAAGACGCCTTAATCTCCAGTAGAAGAAGGTTCGGGAAGTTTTCCAGTCTAGAATATCCTGCCCAAGACATAAGTGGAGAAGGAGCCGGGAGTGAGGGATGGCACTTACATGGAGAAGTGCATAGATAGCCCTTATTCCCGCTGGCAAAAAAGGCTTGCACAAGAGAAATTAGGTAAAGAAATACAAACACAAGGTAAAGAAATGCAAAGAAATACTGGTAAAGAAATACAAACACTCCCATGTCTGAGCTTTGAAGATTCCACCCATCACCCCATTCAGGCCCAGAAAACATGGGGTTTCCAATGGACACGGATCAGGTAGAGGTGCACAACAGGCTTGTGTCCTGGGAGCAGAGGGTTTGCTCCTGTGGGAAAAGGCACTGGGGTTTGGTGATGTGCTGATGGGCTTGGGATGGGTTCCTCTGCATCCACGAGACTCCACTCCTCCTGCATCGAACCCCCAGGGCCTGTCCCATGGCACTCACCGTTATGACCCCCTTCTCCTGCATCCGGCCAGGCGTGTCGTGCAGGTCAGCAAACTGCATGGCTACCTGGTGGTAGATGGGGATCAGGAATTCCTCCCGCTCCTTTAGCTTCGTCTCCAACTCTTTCCGATCCGTGGGGCTCAGCTCAGGGGTACCTGGAACCAGGCACAGCCACGGGTGAGCGACAGGGGCAAAAAAGAGGGAGCACAGGGGCTGCTGCGTGGGGAGAGGCCACGAGCCCTGCGGAGCCCACAGAATGGGAGTTTCCTCCCTAGGGATGAAGCCCAGGCTGCATCTGGCCGGGACAAACACAACCGTCAGCTCCCAGCAAGGCCGAGCAGGGTCTGGAGCCATGTGTGAGGGTTCCAGCCTGGACTTCCTGCCACCACTATTGAGCTTCCAAGGAGAGCTCACCATGGGAACTCTTCCATTTAAATGCCAATGAGCTGAGCCATCAATTAAGGGACATTTACTGGGCTTGCTCCTAAAAAAGAATCATGTCCCAGGGCACAGGAAACAGGGACAGTGTAAAACCACCTGCACAGCCCCAGGGTCTCCTGCAGGCTGGATCCATCCGCATCCCTGCCTCAGCAAACGCAGGGACACTGATCCTAGGGCTTGGGCTCAGCCCAATGCAAACCCTGCTCCTTTGCACCACTTGTATCAAGCCATTTCCTTCCAGAGCTGCTCTTCCAAGCCAGAGGGGTCTGAACACACACGCACATTCCCAGCCACCGGCCAGACCCCATTCTTTGTAGGCCATGTTTTTATGTGCCTCCAATATGAATGGTGCCCAACCTGAATGCTTGCATTGGAAGGAAGGGCTGGATTCAGAGCAGCTGCTCCTGGAGCCCTGGCAATGCAGAGCCCTCTGTGTCCATCCCTGCCGCACTCCCGGCTCCTCCGCTCCCTGGTTGGAAGGGGTGCCCCTGGGCCCGTCCGCGGTGCGTGGGCAGAGCAGGGCCGGCCCGATTGAGCCGGGATTAACAAATATGTCAATGTCTATTTTCTGCTTAATTTAAAAGCAGCCTCCATAAAGATTTTTGACTCCTGAACCCTGTTCTCCTGCAAGCAAGGAGGTAACAATGAGGAGGGGGGATAAAGAGTGATTATCCCATCATCGATCGTTTGTCAGGAGCATTTCTTATTCACTGGACTATTGTACAAAGCTAAGCTCCCGATCAATCCCGTAAGCCCCCTGTACAATTAAAGAGCTTGGAATGGGTTTCTTTCTTCCCCAGTCGGATCTCGGGGTCTGTCAGGAAGCTGGGGCTTTCTTTAGGTATTTGGTGGTAAAAGGAAGTCTCCTTCCACAAATCTCACCTGGCACAGGGAGGAGCTAAACTATGGGATGCCTCTGCTCTAGAGGCACTCGACAGTCAATGGAACTGGTAAAGTTTAAATCACAGCAACGTTCCCGAGCTCCGGAATGGGCTGGCTGCTGATCGATAGGGAAACAAAAGCCGCGGCTCTCCGCGAGGGGCACAGCGCGATGCGCGCAGCACGAGGAGGGGTCTGGCACCCAGGTAAGGCACGAGGCAGCTCCGAGGCAGGCAGGACAGGGGTGACCTTCCCAGGCTGGCAGCAGCACACGGAGCTGTCTGAGGCAGCGCTCCAGGTGCCATAAAGCCTCACATTTGTCTTGCACTGCAGTCTGCTCTGGGGCTCCGAGCGCGCTGGGCTCTGTTCTATGGTGCTGGTTTGATCCCTGCTCCTGCAGGAGCAGAAGAGGCCACGTAAATGCCTTAATTCTGCTCTCAACACCTCCAAAGCCTCCCCACAGCGGTGAGGGCACCAAACCCTCCCCATCCTGCAGTGTCTTCACCTTTTCCTTTCCCGATCAGGGGCAAAACTGCCCTAAGCAAGTTGAAGAAATTCCCTGGGAAGCACTGACACCAGGGTACCAACCGAGCCATTCTGAGGGCAGAAGCAGTGGCCAGGGCCTTGCCAACCCCCCCTGCACAAACAGACCCAGTTAACCCAACAAACCCCACTTTCCAACCACACAAAAAGAGTATTTCAAATGTTCCCAAATGCTCCCTGCAGGAAGCTGGCAGCTCGTCCCTGCCCCTCTCCCCCATCATCCCCTCCCTGGCCTATGTCTGTCTCCCCATGTGGTGATTCCAGCCTCCCCATGCCTGGCTTTGGGGGTTACAAACCCCTCCTAGTGCAGAGATGAGCTGCAGGCAGGGCACAGGGACCTGCACACACGCTTTACAGCCTGTGATGGGGGTAAGGTTTCAGAGGAGCTGCCCTCCCCAAGCAGACAAATGCAAGAGCTGCAGCAATAAATCCCAGTGATCCCTCTCCAGTGCTGAATATCCATTTACTCTCCTCTCCAGAAGTTAAGGGGAAGCATCACAGCAGGGAAAGCAACATCTGAACTGGTTTGATTTGTGCCCCATTAAACAGAAAGGGCTCTGAGCATCCTCTGTATGTGCATGGGGCAGAGGAAGCCGCCAGCAGCATGGGGCTGGCACCGAGCCTGCTGCAGTGCAGGGCAATGGGTGCTGGGATAAGGCTTCTGCGGGTGGGAATGGCTGGGCAGGACCAAGAATCACAGCTCCCATAACATTCAGTAGTAAAATGGTAAATACAACCAGTTTAAGAGGTCAGACAAAATGACTTCCACAAATGTTACTGTAGGTTCCCTCTGACTGCAGAGAGCCAGGAGGCTCCGGAGTCAATCTGATCATTTGTGGTTCCCAAGATGGGGAAATGTGGGATTTCCTCTCTCACCCTCAGCTCACAGCCTCGGCCAAGCATTTACCTGTCCATTTTCTTGCCTTTTCCTTAAAAACTCAAGAACCTGGGCAAAACCCAGCATCGAGGCCTCTGACCCAATGGATCTGAGGAGATGGAGTCAACATCAGTAGCTGTGTCTTTCCAGACTGAGAATCAGGAAATGGTTTCAATTGGAAGGGACCTCAAAGCTCATCCAGTTCCAACCCTTGCCATGCGCAGGGACCCTTTCCACTGGAGCAGCTTGCTCCAAGCCCCTGTGTCCAACCTTGCCTTGAGCACTGCCAGGGATGGGCAACACCTGCAACTACAACTCCCCCACCCCGAATTCCACCTCCTCCCCCTCCCCTGCCTTTAACAAAGCTCTTGGCAGGCAAAAATTCAGCCAAGGCAGCAAGAAAGGCATCAGAGTGGGGGCTGCCCAGGGACACCTCGGCCACCCCAACCCTGGGCTGCTGCAAGGGGAGGAGGAAGGTCACCGAGAGCCCCTCACGTCCCTGCACACAGCAGCAGCTCCGGATTGCTGCTTGTTTCTTTAAATGAGGCTGCTTGTAATTGCTTCACTAAATATTCAGCAGGATTTATGTTATAAAGGTGCAATAGGAAACAGCAGCGAAGGTCACACATGCCCATGACATGAGCTTGAAATATCCTTGTACGACTGCACCGTGGGATGTTCTGCCCTGGGCCTTTCCACCTCTGTGCTCCTGAGACCTCACACTGGATCGGAGCAAAGGGGCAAGGGATGCAACTCCAAATCATCCCTATTATGGGAGGAATCCAAGATGCCAGTGCCAGGCGGGAGCTGACAGAAAGCAGCACTTGCTCTCCTGGACTCCTGATGGGGAATTAACCACAATTTAAATGCAGCAGCACTTGCATACAGAGCAGTTACTGGGAATCAGCATCTATGAACCGACAAAGTTACAACCGCGCCGCCCGCACTGGTCCAAGACGTGGTGAGCGATGGCATCGCAGCAGCAGCATCCTTCTTGCTTGGTGCTCAAGAGGACAACCAGCGGTTTGATTGATTACAACACTGAACAAACCAACACCCCCAAACCCAGAGCTACTGGACTTGAGAGACGCAATTTAACTTCCCATGCTAAAGCCTGGAAGGAGGCAGGATGGGATGGAAGACCTCAGGCACTCAAGAAAGGAGGCTGGCTCCAGGTCACCAGGAAAGTCCTTGCCCTGTGGGACAGTCAGATCATAGGATCAGCGGGAGGATATTCCCCCTGCTACAACATGTATCAGGTGATGAACAGGCGCTTCCCTTTACTGTGAGATAAACACCCAATAGGAGGAATACAGAAATGTAAAATCCAGCCCTGCTCTAACTGGAGCCTTTTTGCCATTCCTTTCCTTCCTATTCCCCCCGGTTTTGGCACGCATTCTGCTGTGCCATGCACAGAATGCCCATGACAAACTAAGCTGATTTCCATTCTGCTCCCACACGTTTTCCTCTAATTGTAATAAAGAAATAAAATGGAATCACTGTATTCCTAACCACAGCCCCAGGCTTGCAGCCTGAGCCCTACCTAGGTGATTTCTAGGCAATCCCCTTGCACATGGACTTGCACATGGAGCCGTGCTCGTGGGCAGGACCAGGGCTCTCCTTCCTTCCCTTGCCCTCTGCTCCTCGCTGTTTGCTGCTTTGTAATAGCCCAGCTCCTGAGTGACATTTAATAAAACATGGGGCTAATAAAACACCGCAGCGCCCGCGCTGGAGAATTGATAATGAACAGATTTATGTCAAATTATTCAATATCTGCCAGCCTTCCCTGCTCTCACACTCCTCAAGTGCAGGTCCAGCCCCAGCATCTCCAGATGCCTGCAATGAGACCACTGTCGCCCCCATCTCCCCATCGCTCCGCAAGACGTAGAGCATCTCCCTCTCCCCTGCTCTTCAGCAGCTCCAGGGAGGGATGACAGCCACTCAGGGGTTAAAGAGAGGCAGTGAACCCCCAGCTAATGAGTAAGAATTCAGCAGGCAGTGTAAGATAAATGGAGCTTTCTCTGCTTCTGCTGGAGTCAGCATGAACTGCGGCCCTGCGGCTTGTTTGTGGCAAATGGAGTGCGCGAAATATCAAAGGGCAGTGATCCAGAAGAAGACCGACTTTGACAAATTTTAAATTGGCCAGAAAGAAAACCAGCAAAAAAAAATATATATAAAAAAAATTATGCAATTCCCTGTGTCCTGCAATCCCTGCTACGGCAGGGAATTAGTGCCAAAACAACTGCAATGATCACCCGATGCTGGGAGCAATTACGATCCATCTAAGTGAGATGCTTATCAGTGACTGAAGCTTTTAGAGCTCTGGGTATGTACAGTTGTGAGTGACTTGCTCTGGTGTTGCAGTCATTTTAATTAAAGTCTATGGAGTTTGCTGGGAATAATTACCCTGTAGAGGAAGAGGGGGGAAAAAGCTCCCTGAGCAGGCTCCTGCCTCCTAACACAGCGCTGGGTTGGATTTGTGGGGTTGGATTTGGAGACTGGTAGCAGAAAAGCATCTCCCCTCTTTCTCCCTGTGTTCTCTTCCAGTGGTGCTGGTGCAGGTCCCATTGGTGTGCTCTGCAGGTGTCCTGCACCCACCCTGGGTGACAGACCCCATGGAGGGGCAGCCCAATACTGAATTAGTGCATGGTTCTGTTCCCCCCTTCCTCTACCGCTCCAGCATTTGAACAGCATCAGCCCTCTTTGTGCCCACAGCCAGTGATTGCTCCTGGGAAAGGACTCACAGGGCAGTCCCTGCACACAAGACACTGTTTCCATGCAGAGGCAATAGGTTGGTTTGTGCTTTTTATGGTGGGTGAAGGTAAATACTCTCAGCAGCAGTGCTCCAGCTGTAGTGCCATTTATCTGCATGGACCAGAGCTGACTGCTCAGCACATTGCCTGCTGTAACCACACATCTGATTTCTCCTTCCCTTGGAGCCTTGATCACCAGAGAGGCAGCTCCCCTGTGTTGGGCATGGAGGGGTAGCTAAGTCCTGATTGTGCATGAAACACCTTTGGAAAGCAATTGCTGGGACCCTGTGCTGGGTCTCAGCAATGTGGTGTGCTCACACTGTTTAACATAGGTCAAAAGTGAGGTTTGGGGAAATGAAATCTCCTTGCTGCAACTACAAACATTAAAACTGGGTTTTTGTTCCAACAGACACAAGCAGGTAGAACACCACATCCATCCTTTTGGGTACCTGCATCCTCTATGTCACGCAGTAACACAAAGCGTACACAAGCAAGACCTGAACTCAGATACAACTGCTGCCTTGTGCTGGTCTGCAAACTCCTGCTAACCCTGCTTCCTGCCCAGAAAGCAATTGGCACAGGGAGAGAAAACAAAGGTGTCAAATACTATCATTAAAAGAAGAGAGGGAAATGTCTTTGATGCTATCAAAGAGCTCAGTAAGAGCCTGGTGTTCAGCAAACAGCCTCATTCCCAACACTCCCCACACCCCTCACAATTATTATTCCTTCCCAAGGCACATCAGAATGGTTGTTTGCTGTGGAAGTTGTTGCACTGCCATAAATTAAAAAAAGCCCAATAATAAAATGTAACTGCAGCAATAGCCACGATTTATCAGTCATTTGCAGAACAGTTTTCCTCCTGAAGGATCCCAAAAGGCTTTATAAATTCAAACCATACCCACATAGCAGGCTTCTTCCACTGCTGAAATGGAGTCAATTTTGGAGGTAAAAAGAGGCTCTGCAAGATTATGCTCTTATAGTAAGAGCTAGTAAAGAACTATTTAAAGAGTCTATTCCCCTGAGAGAGCGCATATCTGATATTAAGTGCACTTTGCTGAACACTCTCTATTTGGGGCTGTTGGGTATATACCAGGCACTGGGATCATTTGGAGCAGAGCACAGTGATCCCACACAGGCAGCAATGTGCCAGTTACTGAGCGCTGCACATCACCCAGGTGTTACTGAGGAGGGGAAGAGGATGTTTTATTCTCTTGCAACTCAAGAGCAGACAGACATCATCACTCAAAACCACCTCAGACACACAGTGATAGTACAGCAGCCCAAAATGTCTTTGGCTGGATTCTTAGTTGTGCCAAATGCAAAAGCACCACAATACCACATTAGCCTGTGGCAGGGGGTTGGAGTGAAATGAGCTTTAAGGTCCCTTCCAACACAAAATAGTCCGTGATTCAATGATTCTATGAAATGAGGCCAGCAGAAAGAGACCAGGCCCATGAGCTTTTAGTGAGCCAAGCAATTGCTCAGATAGAAACTAGACTTGAGCATCTGTAGTAAGGGTCTGTTGTAAGGCCCATTCAATTAAAAAAAGGCACCAGTTCAACAAGACACTATGTTACACAAAGCCTCAGCATGCTAAGCACACATGGAACCATGGAATGGCTTGGGTTGAAGGCACCTTAAAGCTCATCCAGTTCCAACCCCTGCCACGGGCAGGGACCCCTTCCACTGGAGCAGCTTGTTCCAAGCCCCTGTGTCCAACCTGGCCTTGAACACTGCCAGGGATGGGGCAGCCACAGCTTCTCCGGGCCCCCTGTGCCAGCGCCTCAGCACCCTCACAGGGAAGAGCTCCTGCCCCAGAGCTCAGCTCAGTCTCCCTCGGGCAGCACGGACGTACCCAGCCGCTCTGCCAGGCGGATGTAGACGGGGTCCACTCTCCTCATCGTCTTCACCAGATCCTTCCTCCGGAACTTGATTTCTACCGTCCCCTCGGGCTCCAGGATTCCTCCTCTGACCAGCGAGGGGAAAAGAGAAAAGAAAGGCACTTTCAGGTCATCAGACAAGGGGAAACACACAATGGAATGGTTCAATGTTGGCTAGAAAGTGTGTAAGAAAAGACGAGAAGAGGGGAGGGAGACAAAACAAGAAGAGAGAACAAGAAAGAATCTTAGCCATTATTTATCCAATGCACCAAACACACAGCAGGACTCACAGAAAAACGCCTACCCAACAAGCAATGCTCTCTGGCAGTCTCATTTCAGACCACAGGTTTCTCTGTCTCTCTTCTTTTGAACAGAGAAGGAGGCAAAGGCAGAGCTTACAACTGGAACGTGGTCAGGTCCTTCTAGTAATGAACTACCACATTCTGAATGGAGAGCTTCTCACCCAGCCAGGGAGTGATGCTGCAAGGCAGGAGGTGGTGGAAGGAGCTGCCATACCTGCTCTCCCGGTCTGCATACATCTCCATGTGGCGGGGGTTGATGGTGGGGTCAATGACAGCCCAGGACCCTCCCCTCAGCTCTGCTTGAGGGGGGATGTAAATCAGCACAGGCTGACGATACTCTCTGAGGCCGTCCACAATGTAGGCACCAAACTTGAGCACTTGGTCATACATGTCTGCAGAAGAAGGACATGGAGTTTGGAGTCAAGAGTGTGGCAGTGCTCCAGCCCTGCCATGCTGGTCAAACCAGGAAAGAAACAGAGTTATTGAGCTCTTCTATCCACCTCCTGCTACAACACTGCAGGCTCCAGGTGTCCTTACTGGACCCGGGCAAGACTTACTACCTTCATGTAGAGTATATGGCACATTTCATGGCACCAGACCTTTTACATATCTTTAGACAAATGAAGCGTGTGGCAAGGGCTGTGATTCCTCTCTTCTTGCACTAGAATTTGTTTAAGGCATTTTGCTCCAGCTTAATAAGAACAACTCCTCTGTGTAAAGACAGTGCACTGAAAACATCAGCCCCAAAGGTGATTTAAATAAAAGAGGAAGGCAGAAGAATTTATATGAGATGATACAGTTCATAATGGATATAGTTTGTAATGGAAACAGGCACCCTCGAATAGAGGTATTTTGTAACATATATTTATATAAAAAACATCAAATCAAATATACAAGAAATGAAAAATACTTATTAGGATCATCTCATCCATCTCTTTGTTCACACAGGACCATATCCTATGTTTCTTTCCCAGTGCTTTTCAAAGCTTTCCTCTAGAAATGCCAAACACTAAATCTACTTCTCCAGGGGCATATCCACAGCCAAACAGATGAAGTTTCCCTTCAACCAAAGTATTCAACCAAACCTCTCACCCTTCCCCATCCCCATTCATTTCACATTACTCCTCTTCCCATCACCCTACATAACCTCTCCATTCCTCTGGGCTTGCTATAAATAGCAGTAGGCTTTTCAGTGGGGTTTTTCCCTTAGACACACCATAGGTGTTCATTTCTCACGTCTCCCAGGCCTCTATTTTCAATGCCCTTCATCATGTTTGTTCTTTGCTCAGCATCTCCCAGTTTACCTCATTTTTTTGGCATTAAAATACCAGTGCATAGAGCAGACAAACTAAACATGTGGCATGTATGTACCACACACACAGGCTGGCCACCAGTGTTACATGACTGAGAGACTTCCATACATCTATAACCCTTCATCACTGAGAAAACCACCATTTCCAGGGAAGGAAGAGATTCCAGCAAGGTCCCCTTGTCCTTTAACCCTCACTTTAATGTTAAGTATTAATATGAACATGATTAAGCACTTAACTCTTTGGGAAATACACACAGTTTTATATACTACACACAGTAACATATATAGAGCAAGTGAGAGGTGTATATAAACTGTGTGCAGATGTATATATAAAGTGTGTGTGCATATACATATTATATGTAGAAAAGCACCACAGGCACTGATGTGACCTCTCCAGTTCATTTCCAAGGTCACTGT
The DNA here is from genome assembly GCA_002631895.1 of Agapornis roseicollis. Lineage (NCBI taxonomy): Eukaryota > Metazoa > Chordata > Aves > Psittaciformes > Psittacidae > Agapornis > Agapornis roseicollis. The sequence continues at coordinate 341,063 of NDXB01017396.1, read as the reverse complement.
CTGAGTACCCAACAAAAGGAATTCCATGTTATTTAAGGAATGTCAAATGCTGATGAAGAAAAGAACAAATTACTGCCTCTAATTGCCACTGAACATCAATCCTGGCAGAGACAGGGGGGACTGAGAACCAAACAAACCTCCCAACCTTTCCCTTTTGTCCTGAGCAAAGGAAAAGGGCCTCAAAAGGGGTGACAAATTTATTACTAATTATACAATTATTTTATTATGTAGTGCTCGTAATAAACTACTTCAAGTACTTTCAGCTAATTCCAGTGTTAAGAAAATAATTGCTTGATTCAAATTATTTTAACAGAATTAATTCTTTACTAGACATTTTTTACTAGTGCTACATAATAAAATAATTGTGTAATTAGCAATACATTTGTCACTCCTGCCAAGGGTATGTATTTTACCCAGGTTAAGAGTAGAAGAAAAGCACCACTCCTTGTCTGAAGAAGGCAGAGGGAGGAGGAGCATTTGAGAGGAAGAACTTGATGCTTTCCATGCACTGCTCCAAATCCCTTCCAGGTTTACCTGGCACTGGCAAGGTCAGGGAAGTCCTTCTGTGCCCACAGTACTTTCAGGATTGGATTTTCAAAGCTCTCCAGCAGCTATGGGGTTCTGGGCACAGTTACTCCTTTGGGGATCCTGCAATACAGCACTTCCCAGAGCCTTATTTAATACTTTATATATGGATTTATGCTTCTGCACACTTGAAACCTCTGCTGAGGTCCTGGCCCTGCTGCTGCACTCCTGAGCTACACCTTAATACTTCCACATCTGTCTGTAGGGGATCTTTCCTTATGGTAACTGCTTCCACCACGAACACCAAGTCCTGCTCAAATAGGGAAGAGACAATCAACGAAGGGTCCCTGGGGTGCCACATGCAGCTCCAGGCCATGGAACCTGCTGAGCTCCAGAGGGGAGCCAAGGGGAACTGAGTGCCCACAAGCTATGGAAGGCTCCTGCTTTTCTGCAGGGCTCTTTCTTCCCCTCATCCCAACTGTTCAGTCTGCCTACACTTACCACTTCAGCAAAGTGGGGACTCCTCAAGAATGCCTTGGTAGGTGCAGCTTGATAAACTGTTGGTACTGTAACTAACACCCTATGTTTAAAACAAAACCCAAGCACTTCCATCCTCATCTGCACTGCAAAGAACTCCACACACATTTTAGACCCAGGCTGTTCTTGCAAGGAAGTGGCTTATGTTGAGACTGGGAAAATGAAACACTATTTCTGAGCCAAATTTAATTCTTGTGTTCATGTAAACCTCATCTAACAAGCCACAAGCAACACAAAAATGCTGCAGGAGTCCTTGAGGAAGAGCAGGCGTGTCTGGTTCCCAGCACACGTTCCCATTCCCTGCCTGCCTGCTCAGCTGCAGCGTGCATCCGCGTCTACTATACACAGACACGAAAGCTGCTGGAAGCTGTTATCATCACACTGGAGGTGTAAATATTGGCCGTGGGATGCATCAAGCATGCTAGAGAGGCTGCAGACAGCTTTCTGCATCTCCATCGCATCGGGCAGCGTGCCCTGAACCTCCAAAGCTGGAACGGATCTCATCAGCTTGGCTGGATTATCCGATAGGACCTGAAGGTAAACACCAGGCACATATTGGCTGCAGACACATAATGTCCCCCCTAAACCCATTAGGTACAAGCAATACCACCATTCAACAGCCAGGTAATCAGAGATTTAAACCAGTCTTTTCATTCTGCTGCATCTATTATATACATAGATATTTATTGTTATTTATAACCTGTCCCAGGCAAAAAATAATAAGTAAAACATGAAAAGCCAACTGCGAGCGGCCCTGTAGCACAAGCTGCAGTTTAATGTCGTGGGGATTTGCATGCTATCAAACTATTCATGCCATCAAACTATTCATGCCGAGCCCGAGACCCTGGTGCTAATTTCCAGTGAATTTCACGCCTGATGTCTCCCCGTCGTGGGTCACTGCCGGTTCTCCTAAATAAACCCCTTCCCAACAGCTCCTCCATCAAAATATTCCAGCCAGTTCTTCTAATTTAATTTTGCATTATGCTGAAGAGCCTTCTGGCCAGAGAGAGCTCGTTGGGGAAACCACCACCACCCTTGTGATCCGCCTTCACTGGTGTTAGTTAGTTACTTATTTGATGGCTTGAATTAGACCTCCCAGGCCGACCAGGGAAGAGGGTTGAGTTTTGTGTTTCTCTCTTTCCCTTCCCCCCTCCCCCCCTCCACTAATGTCAATTTTCAGCATAGCAAGAGCTGTCTCTAATCTTTTCCTACTCATTACACACAATTTTGGAGTCATTTTACCCACAGTGCAGTCGGCTCCTGGCAGTGTGTTTGTGTGCACTGAGGGGTGGCATAATTGTTTATTTTCCCTCCCTGCATAATCCCCAGCCAGCACTGAAACCAAACCTGCAAACAACTCCCCAAGGAGCACCAGGAGCAGCAGGAGAGACCTGCACTTGCTGTGCCAGCTCCAACAGCAACCCAGAGGCAGGAAAACACAAGGACCATGGTGTAAACTACAATGGGTCCTCCTCCCAGCTTGGCTGGAATACGAAGGATACACACTGTAAGTATTAGCATCCTTGTAGTACCTTTTCCACCTTGGGTTTCTGGTCTCGACTCTAAAGCTAAGCTCAGTTTATAGAGTTCACAGAGGAACCCAGCAAAGGGCCCTGGCAAAGCTGACAAAACTCAGTAAAACAAAATGATACTTAACCAACCCTTGGTGAAGTTGCATCAACAGCTTCCCCCTGAGCTGTGCAGCAGGGAAAGCAAGTCACAAAGGGAGTACAGCAGCAGCACATGGAGCAGAAACCAGCCTGAAAAGTAACAGGTATTTCCCAGAGGAAAGACTTTTGCCATCTTCCATCTCTGCAGCTGCAAACTCAATGGCATTGCTTCCTGCAGCTTCTGCCTTTGCCACCCTGTGAGTCTGTCCAGAGCAGGAACTCTCCCCGTGTTAGTGCATCTCTAACTCCTCTCCTGTGTTGGTAACTGCCATGTGCAGTAAGAAGCCGTAATCTTTTACTTATTTAGATTTTATAGTATCAATCTCACATTCTTGGCACTTCCCGACATTTAAAGCAGCAATCTGGTGCAAAATGTAACTGCTGGTACATTAACGGAGCAGTTTATAGCTGCTCACTTCCTCTGAACATCACCACCACCAAGAGAGTGAACTGGGAGACAGTTCTTGATAGGACAACATTACAGTGGGAAGAATCATCAGTGAGACAGTGTTGACAGAAGATACATTTTTGATAGGCAATGTTGCTGGCTTCCCCAGCCCCACATTTAAGCTGAGGCAGAAGGATATAAAGCTTTTTGAGCAGAAGGGGTTTCCTGAGATTAGTGTTTAACTAACCCAGGTTGGCAGCTGTAAATTCTGTTAGCAACTAGACCACTGTTAACATCCCATTACCTGTTCTCACTGCAGATGAGACTCGCCTGGACTCAATCTTCAAGGTCTTTTCCAATCTAAATGATTTTATGATTCTACAAGTCTATGATCTTGCCAGTTCCTGTAACTGTGTGTGAGGTTATGTATAAAAATACAGTCGCACTGCATATTTGGGGAAGAACTCGATACCAATTTGCACCTTGTATAGTCTGTGTTATTCCTGCTACCTGCCTCTGAAAGATAAGACACACATGGAAAGCAGAGGAATGAAAACCTTGGTCCCCACACCTACTGTTGCATGGTATGTCCCTTTGCTCTGCAAGTTCACAGGTACAAGCTGTCATCACAGTTAAGCCACAGCAGGGAACAGCAGAAGTGCCCTGGGCAGTGAAAGACAACCCACACTAAGGACAGCATCAAAAGGGGATCCAAACTGATGGTTACCTTTCATCCCACCAGAGAAGCCTCTCCAGTTTGCAAAGACCATCAAGGGCAGCCCTTCTCTGTTGAAGTCATTGATAGCCTGTGCAGTCTTGAAGGCAGAGTCAGGGAACCACACCTGACCAGCCTGCTGGATTATCTGTTGGGAATGAAAGAACAAGCCTTGAGATACATTCATGTAAGAGTTAGCATAAAACCACAGAAATAGATAGAACAAGAGCTATGATGTGGAATCATGCAGTGAGGAATGCAGTGCATGAAATGGTTGGGATCTGCTTTCCCACAGGAAAATCAGGACAATCCTTTTGTCACCACATCATTTAAGGCCAGGCTGGATGAAGCTTTGAGGAGCCTGGTCTAGTGGAAGGTGTCCCTGCCTGGGGCAGGGGATTGGAATTACACAGCCTAAGGGAAGCAGGACCGCTGGGGAATGTACCTCCTGTCCAGTCACTCTTCCCAGAAACTACCAGGCATCAGCATCTTATCAAGGAACACCTGCACTTTCCATCCCACATCTGGGGGTGAAAAATCCCATCAAGGCAAGTGCCCTTTCCAGAAGACAAAGAAGCCCTGAGCACACATTCAACCTACCTTGGCCTCCGAGTCCAGGTTTGCAGGATCTGCAGGGATGCTGAGCTCCACTGTCCTTGTTTCTACGGCAACAACTCCTACAGGTATTCCTCCCAGCCTGGGCACAAGCAACACAAATCAACACTCAGATTTCAACACACTGTTTCTGCTTTGCACATCAAATACACAAGAGAGACAAGCGATGGAAGCAAACTGTGGGAGCAGCATTCCCTCCCCTTTGAAGAGTTTAGGCATGTGGCTGGAGAATTCCAGAGCAGAAGTCACAGTTCTCAAAGCAAAATCTAGCTCTAAAACTAGCACATACCTCACCAAAAATTCAACAGAATGAAGCAAAGCCCAAACTTTGAATGATATCACTGCACCTCCACCACCCTCCACCTGACAGTGATACCCTTGACCAGAAATAAGCATGAAGACCCCAGCCTTCCCAGGCCCTGCTTTCCCAAGAGGAAACACATCTGAAGGGTGCATGTCTATGCAATGCTGATGTTTCAGCCACCCTAAACCTGCTCTGCTTACAAAAACTACCTCTCCCAAGAGGTTAGGGTGAAAGGTGGTGACAAGGTTTGGGTTTGTCCTTCTGCTGTGGGATGCTGCAGGGGTGGGAAGGGTGCAGGGACACCAGGGAGGATTCTTCAGCTCTGCTTTCACTGTATCTAACAGCTCCTGCAGACAAAGGGCATCTTTTGCTTGTGCTGACAAGAGTCCCAGCAGAGCCAACACTCTCTGCTCAACCACCTCAAGCTGGATGACAGGGCTGCAAGCAGAGAAAGTGACAAGGCCCATGTGCACATGGGGGTTGAAAACATTCCCATTCACTATGATTAAGAGTCTGCCTAGAAACCTGTAATTGCAGAAGCCGTCTTAAATCGGTAACTTATAACTTCCATATTAGGGCCCATGTGACCTAATAAAGAACATCTTTATCCAAGTATTACAGTTATTTATTGAACTTGAAAACAGCTCAAAACAACTTCTGTTTTCCATAATACTTCATATAAATTTTATCAGGCTAGCACATGAAGATGCTACATCTTGTTTTATAGTGTGTCCCTGGACAAGTTGCCATAGAATAATAAAAGACAATTTACAGCCACCAGCACACATATTCCAAACATACATACAAAAGATGAGTTTTGGCAGCACTTACAGTAACAATCCCAGAAGAATACACTCAGATTTGTTTTTTTCAAATGCCACTGCTTTCGAAAGCAGTGGCTTTCATTTGTGTTATATATACCTGTGATGTGAGAGTCCAAAGCAACTTGGGATTCGTCAGAAGAAAGGAAGCTGAGAATGGGCCTGGGATCTTCCAGCTTTGCCAAATCATTGATTTCCCCCCATTCCCCAGCACACTGCTTAGCATAAAAGCCTTTAAATAACTATAGGACCTTGTGAGATAAAACTTCAGAGTGTCACATGGTAGATAAAAATACCAAAATGTATCAAAAGGTGGCATGACATCCCAAATTCTGGGGCCACGTGTGCTATCATCAGAACAGAGATAAGAAACAGCACTGGTTCATGGTGATGCACCCTGGCCTCAGTGGTGTCTTTCCCTGTCTCCCTGCTCCGGCAACCAAACACAGCATCACCAGGGACATCCTGGTGCTACAGCCGGTCCCTGAGTCACAGATTGGGTGAGGCTTGAGGCTGACGGAGACACCCCCAGGGGTGGCCGCTGGAATTCCAGAAGGAATTCCACCATTATCGGGTGATGTGGCTCTGGATTGGTGGCACTGTGATGCTGACAGTGTGGGAGGTGAAAGAAATACAAGGTTTTTCTTTAATGCAGACTTCTGCTGGGGACTAAGGCCCTCTGACACCCATCATGCACAGGCACGACTGTATCTCATCAAGTGTAACACCTGCAGCCTCCAGGATCCCATTCAGACACTTCAGGGTTTTTTTCTTCCCTCTCACTTGCTTCCAAAGAAGGAAAAAACCAAAAGGCTGACAATTAACCAAAGCCACTGACATCAATGAGGAGCTGGGAGTTGCTGGAGGCAAGAGGATGAAGCTCTGTCTTGAGAGGAGAGCTGGCAGTAGTCTGAGGAGTGACAAAGAATAAGGATGCTGCATGTGGACAGCTCAAGCACTTGTATTGGAAACTCAAGGGAGATAAATGCACTCCTTCAAAATGGCTTTACTCTGAGAGGAAGCAGACAATCAGATCAGGAAACTCACAGTGTCATTAGAGGGGGGCAAAAACCTAATGCGGCGGCTAAGAAAGAGGTGGTTGAGGGGGTTTTGAGCCCAGCTCTGATCTGCATCCTCTCAAAATACAGGATCCTTGCTCCAGGCTTCTGCTTCCTGCCAGCTCTGAGATCTCAGACCTGCAACACTGAGAATGATCCACACTGGAAATGTTTCCATGGCATGGATTTAAACCCTAGGCCATGGGGAACAGTTTAAAATCCTGCAGCAGAGCCACTTGGCAGCAAGGTGAGGGGAAAGGACTCCCTTTAGGGAGTATCCTGTTCAAGTAATGACTTATTTATCACTTACAGCCATCAACTTCCAAAGAATGCAAAACACAGCGAAAACTTGACTTCTACAGATGTCTAAAACACCCCTTAGAATTTACCTGGCTCTACCAACCACTACTGTCTGTGCCCAGGGCTGCATGATCTCCAGGAACGAGCCATTGTCGAAGAAACCACTCAGCCACTGTCCTTTTTGACCTAAAGGGAAGGGAACAGAAATGGAAATATCAGGGGAGGGAAGCAAAACCAAGACAATATCAAAGCAGCAACTAAAACTTGCTTGGAAATGCCAACTGGAGGAGGCAGCACTGTCCCTTTATTTATTTATTTTTAAATAGATTGTAATACAAGGGAACATTAGACAGCTGAGCATTTGTCTGCCTTCAGCCATCACGTCTTATTTCATTTGCTAGCCTGCATAAAGACAGTCATTTATCAGCAAAAGCATCATTTATTGTTAAACGATGGGGTTCGGATAGCAGAGGGACTTCACACGCCTTTAAATAAATAACTGGCTTTTTCAAGACACTGCAAACATTTGTCAAAAGGCAGTAAAGTCATTAAAGATGCCTTTCAAAAGGCTTATTTCTATTTGGGAACTTTTCTCCCACTTTTTCCTCTTGATTCGGCCTCATCTTTTCTGTAAAGAAGGAAGGCTGAAGAAATCCAGGAACTAGACATAAAACTCCTATGGTATTTTAAAACCACACCACACATCTGAGCACATTTCCCGCGCTTCTTTTAGGAAGTCTGGTATGAAATATTCCTATCCCAAAAGCCTCCTTGCTCCACAGGAGACACCAGCTGAGGCACCTCTCCCTGAACTCAAGGATGCTTTGGGAGTCAGCCTCCTGGAGCAGACCATCTGCTCCCAGACCTGTTTCCTTGCCTAAAGAACGCAGCAACTCCCTCATGCTTGAGAGAAATCAAACTTCTCCTGAAGAGGATGTTACCAAATGACTTGTGTCATACGTCAGCTTCTACCCTGAAGCCTGAGGCCTTGAATACCCTGATCATGCTAACTATGCACTAGGGTTATTTGCCCTTTGTGAAGCCAGTGCAGTATCAGACTTGGGGTTCCTCCTGCATAAAAAACTCCAATATATTGCCAATACCTCTATGATCTTCAAGGTCTTTTCCAGCCTAGCTGATTCTATGATTCGATGATCCCCATGTGCAAGAACATACCTGTTCACTAACAATCCACATATATTCCTGCAGATAGAACTCTCGGGATGACAATTACAAAGACCCTATGAAGGAGTTAAGCCTCACTACGCTGACCTGCGCAGTGCAAGGCAGGCAGGAACACCATGGCAGGAAGGTTTCCCAATATTTCAGCTCAGCCCCTGCTCCAGTGAACAGGTAAGGCCATGATGAGGAGCTTTTATTTGGGCTGACTGCTAATGCTGGGCTGGGTAGTGACAAATCAGACGTGCAGACAGCTCTGTGCAGTCTGTGTGAGCTGCACAGCCCAATGTCAGGGCATTGGGCTACTCTACCCACCCAGACAACTACAGAAATCACAACTCTGAGGCACCTGCTTCACAAACTCAGCAAAACACAGTAACCAAAACCACCCCCAAAATCCCTCCTAGCTTCACCCCTTGGCACACAGCTTCCAAGGAACGCTCCCATCTGAACAAGCACCTCTGCTTCTGCAAACCCCAAGTCCAAAACCAATTAAAAAGTGGAGATCCAAGCAAGCTAACCTCTGCTGACTTAACCAGGATGGAGAGTGTTTTATCAAGACCAAACTTGTAATTACTGTGTTCTACATTCCTTGCCTCCGTGGCCCCACTGTAAAATGTGACCATCCATTTCAAAATTATCTCTTTATCGCGAGCCCAAAGCTGATGGTTTAGATTCTGGCCTCGTGTCGGGCGTCACTTTGAAGAATATCACGGCAATATCTCCTCTAATAAATGGCTTTAACTTTTCACCTAGGAGATATCTGCTTTAACTTATCACAGGGAATCATCTGCTTTCCTTAACGCTTCCACTAAATTAAAATCTGAAGTCACTCGATTGGGAAGCCGGTGCTGGCTGCACTCCGACAGCTGGATGAATTACTGGAGAGGGGATGGAAAAATATTAGCCAAACCCAGAAAACTTAGTTTATCACACTTCTCATTTTAGCCCCCCAAGCTCATTAATAACAGCAGGAGGAACGGGCACCCAGTTTGCAGCCTGCCCATACGCGGGCTGCACAATGCCAAAAGCAGACATGGGGGTTCAGTGGTTTCCAGGGTTTCCAATCCAGTTGCTTGCCAAGATCTGCAGGAATACTGTGATTCCTTCAGTGTGCAGCCTCTCTCAATACTGTCTTTCCTCTGAACTATAGAAATATCTATAAAAGTAACTAATAATTGTAGGTGTCCTCAAGGACTCAGAATTGATACGCTATTTTTATATATTATATACAAATTGTTTAGAACTAATCACTTGCTAAGCTCTGAAGTATATCTGGACTGCAGACACAAAGCCCTGCAACAAGAGACATTCCTGAGTATCCTGCCCACCAAAGAACTACATACCTGGATTTGGATTGGGGCGCCCAGCCAGCATCCAGCGAGGATCATAAGGAGTCTTGGTAGGAACAAACTCTATGGGTCTGTCTATAGGGTCCTTGACTTTGAGGATAGGAACAGGGCTGTAAACACTCTAAGGAAGAAAGAAAAACATTGAAGGAAGTCATTCATCTGCATGGCTTTGCACCAAAAGGACACGAGCAAAGTCCTCTTTTTCCCACCTGATGGGACTCCAGAGGCCTGGCAAAAGCCTGGAGAAACTTCCAAGGTGCTCCATACTCTCTCCCAAACCTTTGGCATCATCTGGCACACACTGTACTTCATGTGCTCTTGAACTTCAGGCACAGCCAGAATTAGTGAGGGGTTGCAATTTAACTCTGAAAGGTGCCCAGGCCACTGACTCATTCCATGCACTCTTTCCCGAAGGAAGGTGACCTGCCCGTTCCTGCTGCCTCCCTGGCTGCAGAGAAGCTTGCACTTATACATCAACTCCTACAAATTACTGCCTCAGAGGGGGACTTTTAGAGTCTTTTCAGTAGGAGACAATCCACTGCTTATAGAAAATCTTGCTGCCCAGAGTAGTGAGGGCAGCACAGCAGGGGAGTGATGTGGAGGTACCCAAGGCAGTGCCAGGCTGCTGCACATCCCAGCACTTAAAGACAAAAACTGCTTTGTTGACTTCAATACCAGAATGCTTAAAGCCTCAGCCACAAGCATAAACCACTTTGCCAGGGACTGTACAAGCACAGGAAAACCCTGCACTCCTGCAGGGCCAGGAATTACCTTTGGCATGTAGGAAAGCCACTGCAGAATAGTGTAGACTCCTTCAAAATCATCACACACGGTGCTGTGCGTCACTCCGTTGTTGTGCATGATCTGGATCCCGCCCAGCTGGTTGTTGGAGGTATAAACTTCCCGTCCAAGCACCTTTTGAAAGGAAGAGGAAAACCATCAGTGGATGGCAAGTGACAAGGAGGTGTTGGCTAAGGAGATACATGCAAACCCATCCCTGCAGCAAGTCATGATCACTTTGGCACCAAAGGATGGAGCAAACAACTCGCAACAGCTCTTTCCAAGCCCTTATGAACAGTGATCCCCAAGGGAGTAACACAAGTGGAGAAACTGAGGCAGGGGGCAGCAATGAAGCTAATCATAGAATCACAGAATAGTTAGGCTTGGAAAGGACCTGAAGATCATCTGGTTCCAACTCCCCTGCCATAAGCAGGGTCACCCGATACATGGCAAGGTCTCCTGGGTGCTGACCCACGCTCACTAACTAAAACTTGCTCTAAGACAACTGACAGGCTGGACCCATTTAAACATCAAACTGGGAAAAAAACACCGTGCAGGAAGGCAGGTAGTGCCAAGACAAAGCCCCACCAGCTCCATAGAGAGACTGGAAAGAATAAGCTTCTGCTGGGCTTCTAATTCTCTTGCACAGCTCCATCTCTAATCTCAGCCCAGGCACCGCAGCTCTTTTCTCATTCTCCTGCTGTCTCTTCCCATTTGCCCTCTCCCTGACTGATACACTGATCTCTCGGTCACTCGGCTTTCTGCTCCGCTGAGTCCATATTACTAATAACACCTCTGCCACGGCCAGTTTACCTCATGAAGGCAGGAGCACATCATTACAAAATAAACTCATAACTTTGACATTCTAGCAAATACATGCCGTTTGTTATTTTTACGGGTTGAGTCTTTCCAAGAGGCAGAGGGCATTACCTACCTGCTTCATTTAGATCTTAAAAACAGCCCTCAAACACACACAGCCAACCTGCTCTCCCCCACTAAACCACCTTCTAGGAAGAAGGGCTACCCCGAGCTGGAGCCCAAGGGAGCCTGGTCCTTATAGAAGGGATGCTTGGGTCTGACTTCATCCTCATCCTACAACAAGGGCTTGGGCCATGACTCATCTATCTATAGTAGAGGGGAGCTCCTCGTGTCTCAGTATTTGACCTTGTCTCAGGATGAGAGCTTCTAGGCTGAAAGTAAAGACGGTGCTAAAGGGATATGAAAATAGAAAAGTCTGATCTGGTTCTAAAGCTCCACTGGACCAATTGGTTTTCCTCCTGTGCAAGCTCAGTTTATCACAGCCAGGGTCAGGGAGTCACTGTGCCCATCTAAAGCATTGCCTTGAGTTGTTGTAAGGCCCAATGCTGTCACTGCTAACTTCAAATTCATCTTCTTTTTGGAGGTGTGGTGCTTCACAAACCTCAGCATCTTACAAGCACCAGAAGAGCCTCACAAAGCTCCTGATGTCAGATGTCAGCTGAGGTTTAAATCCAGAAGAAACGGAGGCACAGCAGTTATGCAGTAGCTCAAACACTTATAAATCACTGTCAGTGCTGTGGTTTTGCACAGAGACGTTCCTGGGTCTCCACTCTGAGCTCAGAGACCTTCATCTTCCCCTAACAAAATCAGTGCCATGAAAAAGCATGGTAAAGAAGACAGCAGCATAGATTTAGGTTCAAGGAAAAGAAAAAGCACAGGCCTCCAGATGCCAGGCACAAGCCTGCTAAATGCCTTCCACAGAGGAAAATAAAAATAAAGAGGATTTAAGCTCCCCATCTACGAACTAATGCAAACGTATGTACATGCAAAATGGGCCTCTGCTGCTGCTTATCTAGAGACACTGTAGACAGCTCAGGTTTACCACTGCTGACAGGCAATGAAAACAGTCTAATATACCGCCTGCTCTCGCCCTTAAATCCCTTTTTGGAGATCAAGATAAATATGCAGTTCCTTTTCCCGAGTGCTCCAGACACTCCAGTGAAGTGGAGGAGCGGGTGAGGGGCTGTGCAAATGCAATCCCTCTGCAGTCCTGAGCCAGCTTTGTATTTACCCATCAGTGTTTGGCAGCAGAGGCCACCGAGTCCCAGGTTGCATGTAAAAGTTGGACCGATGAGCACACGCTGCCTTTGCCCATATGATGTGTATGTCCACACATGTGCTCACTGCAGCAAGAGGGACATGGAATAAGGGCACATGAAAGCTCTGAATCTTGACTTAAGCACAGTCCCAATGCAAAGCAAGCTGCTCCACTCACTCCCCAGCACAGGAACTGTGTAGATAAGGGGTTAAAGAGGCATTTTCCATGGATGCTGCCAGGCTGGGGGCTGGTCCCCAACCCGCTCCTGCCAATGTGCAGCTTCTCAGGAAGGATGGGAGATCCTGCCAAGGTGTTCCACACATAGGGCTGCAGACTGCATTGAGTGCCAGAGGTGAAAAGGCACTGAAGGGCCAGCCAGCTTATAGACAATGATCGTTGGGCTCGAGAAAGAAATGAATGCGATAGCTCATCCATTCAGCTCTGCTAACCACCTCATCTCTGACCTCAGAGGACTACATTTTTAAAGGCTGACAAGTAATTCAATCTCCAATTAACAATCTCAAATGGTGCAATGCATATTGCTGTATAAATGTTTCAGCAAGAAAATAGCCAAGGGTAAAAGAGAACACATCCACTGGAGAAGTCCAAATCTGATACAACTAAAGGGACTCAGATGTTCCTCAATAAGGCACACAGGAGAGGCACAAGTGGATTTAGAAATGATTCTATACTACTAAATCAGTAATGCTAGAAAGAAACTCATAGGAGAAAAGACTGCACAAGATTAAATCCTCTATCTGATATGACCAGCATGTACTGAAAGGGAAAACTTCAACCCTGAGAGGTTGGGATGACCATGAAGGTCCACTGAGTCACATAAAGCAGGAGGTCAGAAGTGGAAGCAGCACTAGCCCAAGGCTTACAGAAGGCATCAGTTTAATGACCAAACATGTGCATGGGAGGTTCAGTTTGCAAAGCAGGTCCTTCCTAGCAGGAAGGTTACTGGCACTCCAGGGAAAACAGATGCAGCTGCAGCAGTCAGCTGCTGTAGAACTGTGACCAAGAATGGTTCAGCAAGAGGGGTGGGAAAGACCAGGTTCCAGGATTTTAAAGCTCAGATACACAATAAACATATACCTGAATCTTGGCACTACTGACCTCTGATTTTGTGCTTAATCTGATGGCCAAAACGGACAGAAAAGAGCAGCAACACACCAGCTTCTGGCTCCAGGAAATGTGCTTTACATTCCAATTGTTCCCACTCCACGAAAGCTCAGAAACCCCAGACCTGTGTTTCTCTCCATGCAGAGTGTGACATGCTGTCAAAGGAAGCTGCTGTGGGTTGGTGGCCTCACACAGACACCCCAAACCTGGCCATTTTGAGGTCTCTAGGGAGGACTCCTCACTACCACAATAGGAAACCACGTTTCTTTTGCCTTCAGAGGATCTTTTAGGAAGTACCAAGGGAAGCCAGGATTCTAGCAGCCTTTTGAGCCTTTACAAGACCATCTTCAACCAGTCTATAGGCATGTTGGATGCACATTAATCACCTCAAGCCCATGATGCTCAGCTGCTTTCTCTGCTCCTTTGCAGAAGCCGTTAGTTGAGACATTCCCTATGAAGCTGGTTCGGCTGCAAACTTGATTGGCTCCCATGTTTCATCAAAGAGGAAAGATGTGAAAAGATGACAGCAGAGGGCCTGAACGGGAATCATTAGGTAACATAAGTGCTGCTATTATTCAGAGCATATCATGCGTTTATATCAAACAGAAGTGCCAGATTTTTATCCAAATAATTCCAATAATTGCAATTCCCATCCCACCATTCATATTATCTGCCAGAAACCCGAAGCAGAAAAGGCACATGCACGTACTCTAAAGAGCCTACTTTTCATAAACAGGCAGAAATGATGGGAATGAACATCTCATCAGAAAACACAACATAGGAACTCCAAAGCCCACTGCCATTATGTGCAGTCAAGCCCCAGCAGATCTCACCTCATCACGCCCATCACTCAGCTCTTCCCTGCACACCTATCATGTCATTAGAGGGTAAACCAGCAACGCTGGATGGGAGAACCAGGAAGAGCCCAGCTCCTGTAGCCCTGTCCTGGGTGCTCAGCCCATCCACAGCCCCCTCTCCCTGCCTGCAGCCTCCTCTTGCATTTCTAATCCAAACGTGTGCAGTTCCTGCACTTCTAATTTACGAGCGTTCAGTGGGGGACCCTTCTGACTTGGGAACATATTGGCTTGGTCTAATGCTTGGAGATTATTAAAGTCAGAGCTATACTCCACTATCAAGTCTACAGATCTTTTATTTAGAAGATATGGTGCTCTAAATGCACAAAGAGCTCCCTGTCACCTTCACATTAAAGCCCCTAGTGCCTGGTAAATGGAATTATATAGCTGTCATCTCCTTTCCCCAAAGTTTTAAGAGTACAATGGGCTCATTTTTTCACACTCCATCCCAGCTTCAGAACTAAGAGACCTACTTTGTATTGATTTAGAGTCTCAGAAATAAATAAACCTGCTTCACCAATGTGATTCACAAGAAATTCATGATACACTATTGCATGATATATTTCAAGCTGTGGCTCCAGCTCTTTTTTCCCTTTGGTGAGTGATGGGGGAGGTGGGAGGCAGGGGGAGGTGGGGGGAAGCTGACAGCCTGATGGTTATTGGAGATGGCTACTGACTGCAAATCCACAGGCAGGTCTTGCTGGTGGAGCCTTTTCCTTGCTTTAATGTGGTGAGATCGGGGGGGAAAGGGGGCAAAGCGATTACACTTCACCCCAGAGGCAGCAGGGGAAGACACATCCAGGTGGACACCGTGGCTGCAGCTGGGATTTCTCCGCTACCTTCTGCCTGAGGATGCCAAGGCACCTCAGCAGTACACAGGATCCAGGAGGATCACAGAGGAGACAGCCCCTCTGTTTGCTGGTGGCAACACGAAAGGTTATCGGGAGGAAACAGCTCTTTCATCTTGCAAGGACTGATGAGGATTTCTGAAGGTTTCTGGCTTGTAACAGTCACATTTTGCAGTCTTGAGATGTGGTCAAACATCAGACAGGGTCAGGATGTTTGTTTCTCAATTGTGAGGTATTTCTTGTAAATCTTAGAAATAAAAAAATCCTTTGAAAAGTCAATTGGGAAAAACAAAGGAAAAAACCACCCAAACAAACAAGAACTTTTCATTCAATCCCAAAAATTCCAGACGAGAAATTCCCCAAACCTGGTGGTTTTTCCTGAAGAGTTCCAGTTTCAGGGAGGTGGCATTTCCAAATGAAATACGTCTTGTCAAAGCATCCCTGCCTACTCCTCCTTGCGTGGTGCACAGAGACGGCCCGGTTTGCTCAAGGTCACTCCACCAGTTAGTGCTAAATCAAAAGGACTCAATATACTTTGCAAACTAAAATTACAGCCCCTGATTCTACATGGTGCACACCCCCATAAATCCCAGCCAGGGGGTCCCTCATCCACACACCAGCCCGATAAACAAAATCAGTGACTGACTTCATGGTACTGGTTTGGCCATTCCCTTGGTCACCTTCTGGACCCCGAAAGAACCCCAGGCTGGTTTGTGTTGGAAGGGACCTTAAAGCTCATCCAGTTCCAAGCCCAAGCCACAGGCAGGGACCCCTTCCCCTGGAGCAGCTTGCTCCAAGCCCCTGTGCGCAACCTGGCCTTGAACACTGCCAGGGATGGGGCAATACCTCCAGAATACCCCTCAGGACAGGTAATTTCTCCACATGTCACTGCAGAAAAGACCCCCAGGCAGGTCCCTGATAACCACATAGGAACACCCCAAAGAAGGGTGGTCAAGACCAGTTATTCTGGGCCTTCTTTCCTTCAGCTCCATTGAACATCAAGTACCTGAGTTAATGCTCCAGTAAGAACATACCCTGCAGGCATGGGAACCCTTCAGGAACTGGGATACAGTCCTGGTTTGATGATACCTATATAGGGTTTAGAATCCATTGGAGCTTTCCTGACACGTTTAGATAGGCAGAATACAGGCCACCATGCTAAATAAACTCCTCTTTAGCAGGAATAAACACACACACACACACACAGCACCAGAACCATTGCCATAGATAAACTGATCAAGATCCATATTAAAAATGATAGAAGGAGGAAGGAAAAAAAGAAGTCAACAGAAATCTATTAGACTTTCTTCCCTAAGCAAACATAAAGGGACTGATAATGCGATGCCTGGAACGTAAATTGTCTCTAATGGGAACAATACACAAATATCAGCACTTAAAGAAAGGCAATTAAAAATAAAATGTAGAAACACAGGGCAATGTTTGTTTATTTGCACTCCTCTGAAGTCCAGGCATCCATCCTGCTCACATTCATCTCTCTACACCAAGCAAAGACCTCTGTGTGACCAGCACTGCCACCAACCAGCTCTCCCAGCAGCTAACGCCTCTCAGTGGCATTAAGAGGAATCAATTCTGCTCTCTTCCTATTGCCAAACATTGCTAAAATGGGACTGATTCACTACAGCTTCACTGTGACCTTGGTTCTCAAACCAGACTGGCTTGGTTAGGGTGTGAGTGAAGGTGACCTACGTGAGGGAGACCTCCACCAGCACCAAGGTCCTGCACTGGTCCCAAAAAAGCCAAAGAAAGCAACCTGCATCCCTGTTCTCATCTCATCACCTCCTGCATCCACCCCGGACCCAGCTGAGCAGCTCCTCCCTCACTGCTGGAGCCGAGAGCAGGGTAACCTTGGTGAGATCCATGAGGAGCCGTGGATGCTGAACGCTGCTGAAGTGTCGATTTCTGTTTGACATTTCCTAGGCCCTCTTTGATTAGCATTCTCAAACACCCGGCACCCATACCTATCTTCCTAATAGTCTTGCTGTGCCACTACAGAAAGATTCATATCATGCATTAATAATTATAATGCTCCTTTGAATGACAGGGATGGCACTTGCTGTTCTAACTCACATGATTGCTCTCACATGATTGCTTTGATCTAATCCCAAGACTGGAGTCATCTTGAGCAGATACTGAGCTATCCCTGCCTGGAATCTCAAAAGAAGAGCTTTCCCCAGTCTGCATTTTACAGTAACCCCCTCAAACAGCATTAGTCTCACAAGGCTCCTATTTATCCTTCCACATTGTGAAATTGAGGGGTAAATATTACTGCTTGCAAGACTCATCACTCACACACGACAGACTGTGTAAGCTCCCTATTCCTCACAGGAGCTCCTCCAGTGAGCCTCAGACCTGACCCAGCACCCTGAGCAGCTCTGCCTGGTCCTCCCAAGCCATGACCCATGTTCTCACCCTGGTACTGAGTCCCAGAGCAACCATCAAGCTCTGCAGCTTCCCTCAGCCACAGCCTGCAACCATCAGGTCAGTGCCAGGCTGCTTCAGCACTGGGACCAGCAGGCAGGGTACCTCCACGTGTCAGTCAGAAGATGCCAAAGAGCCACCAACAGCACAGAGCCAGGTTGGCTGAAGTACATCAATATAAACTTGTGTCACCAAGCAACCTACAGCAGGGGATAACCACTACCCAATGAGCTGGTTCAAGCTCTCTCACATGTACACTGCTCCTCTCTGCCTGCCACATGGATGCTCCCATCATTCAGCTGCTACACCAATGAAACCATCAATCTCCTCAAAAGCAGCCACAGCAACCTCAGCTCTGGCTTTAACAGTCAATACAATTCAGGACTGAATTAAAACACAAGGCTATTCCCTCCTGGCCTCATGCAAAGGGGCTGTTGGGTATGAAATGCAGACTGTCAATACGATCCTCACAGCAATTATGGCCTGTTGCATCAACAAGTCCTCAGGGACTCACCCACAGCCACCTGATTGACACATACACTCCGCTGCCCATCATGCTAACATCCTCACCACCACAGGCGTGGCTGCATCAGTGGAAGAGCTACTCAAGAAAGGTCATTGGACAAGGGCTTGGAAGTTCTCTGGATATTTACATGTTGCCTTAGCAAACAGTGAAGGTTCCACTCACCAGTTCACCTGACAAACACCCCTCTAAAAGCTGTTCTTCAGAAGTGTTTTCTCCCCCTAAAAACCACACATTCTTGGTGCCAGAAACAGTGCATTACTAACCTGGCTGGTTAGTTCCTGAGCTCTTCCAGGTCTAGAGGAGGTTATACAAGCAGATACACTGTTTAAATTATGATCCTTTTGAAGGCAAAACCTTCCACAGAAAGAAATCCTGAGGAAGGGGTTACCCACCCTGCCAAAGCAGGTACTCCCCATTTGATGAGCTCAAAACACATGCCAAATACAAATGAACTAAGGATTCAAGGCCAAGCTGCCACATGTCACACCACAACCAGGCAAGTTAGTAGAGGGTTCTGAAAACCTCTCTATGACACTGATGTGTATCAAGTTAGTAGTAGAGGGTTCTGAAGATCTCTGCTAAACCTGGCTTCCCTTAGAGGAAGCCCAAGACATGTCTCTGTAGAGAAGGTGTGATTGAGAGCCACTATTTGTTTACATTAACAGGCTCCCTTTTCAACACAGAAGACGAGGAGGAGCAAACTCATTACAAACAGGTCAGCCACAGACTTGGGAACATCCTTGTGAGGCCTGGAAGCTTGAACCAGATGAGCGCCGCGTAAACAGGGAGCGCTGGGCTCTTCTTCCCTCTACTAGACAGAAAACCAGTGGGAATTAACCTGTTAGGGATGAACTCCAGGGGAAAGGGAGTTGAGGGAGGAAGCGGGGGGTGGCAAAAAGGGGGAGGCCAAGTTAAAATATATATACATAAAAACCTCTGCCTCAGCAAAAGTTTTCATTAAAATTTTAGACAAATGATCCCTGTGTCCTTCCCCCGCGCTGCCTGGGGCTCCATGCTATTTCTATGCAAATAACAACCTCGTGCTTTAGATCTTATTATTTCCACCGGAGCTGCGGCGACATGACCCGAGACGTGTGCGAGGTAGACAGAGAGAGAGAGAGAGAGAGAGAGAAAGGGAGAGAGCCAGGAGAGGGAGAGGGAGGGAGATGGAGTGGCTGCTCGCTGGAGTGTGAAAAAATATTGTCAGGAGTGAGCAGCAGAGAACAAAAAGCAGAATTGCCGGGATAACGTGTTCATTTCAGCCCCTCTCCCCATGTGAACCAGCGGCTCTTAAAATTCATTGGGCATCAGGCGATCATGCACAATCCATCTGCTTTCACTTTATCATTTGCATTTCATGCCTCCTGGCTTTTGATGTGCTGATACTTTGATGCAGTCAGGAGACGCGCATTATCATTATTTCCATTTCCAGGGGGGTCAGCACAGGCGCGCGCGCACGCTCCCGGCACGGGAATGGAATGGGATGGAATGGAATGAAATGTCATTCCCACCTCCCCACCCCCTGCTGAAATGCACTGGGGGGAAGACAAAAGGGGGACGGGTGAAACGCAGCCCCCGTGCCCCGCGTGCAGAGCGCTGTGTGCCCACCGCGGAGCATCGCCACCTTTGGACCAGGTCTTCAACCCCCAGTGCCTGCCGGTGTGGGCTAAGAACAAAGACAGCTTCATCAGGAGCAGAGGGAAGCCTCACAGGGCTCCTGTGCTGCTTCCTGTCACCCCTGACAGGCAATGGGGCTGAGAGAATGCTTCAACCTGCCTGGTGTCAGGTGTCTCGCAGTGATGTGCCTCTCTACTTACAAAGCAGTGACACCGACACAGCCTGCACGTGATTAACCAACCTCCAGAACCAAACATTAGCTCCAGCTAGAAATGCTATTGACCTTGAGCTCATCATCTAAGTTATAGGTTACAGGCTGGTTTTGGCAGCTGGACCTTTCCCTCTACACCTAAACCCTCAGGCTGGTTTTACATAATGATAATGAACAAGACCAGCAACAGATCTGCTGGCACAGAACGTTTCTCACAGCCCCCCTCTGTTCCCCCTTTAAATGCGAAAGAATCCAGTACTTAATAAAGGAAATTCAAACCAAACCTCAAAACCACCCTGGAAGCCCCCTCACTGTTCCCTGAAAGCCCAATTGTCCCCATTTCTGCACTGCATGCTCTCTTTCTCCAGACAGAAAACATTTTGGAGATGGGTTTGTAGATACAAGACCACGTGTAAGCTTTGCACAGCAGCCTCCAGGAAGACAGCAGTTAAAGGGAGCAATGGAAAAGCCTGTCCCAGGTCTCTGGGATCTAATTGGGAAAAGCTCAAGGAATATTTCCATCCAACTGCATCGGGATACCTCCAGTTCCAACTGGAATTGGCAGCAGTTTGCATTTACTTCTGTTTCAGGCAGGATGTTTCCTCCAGACCCTGTCAGTGGGACTGGGGACCTTTGATTCCCCTGCAGTAAAGCACTGGCTTTGCTGCACAGGCTCTTCTTGCCATCTACTCTAAGGAAACAAGAAGCAGCAGAGCTCACCCACCCCACAGAGGAAAATGACAATGGATTTCCACCACAAGACCCACTTGGAGTCTTATTCATGTCAATGAACAAGAACTCCTTCATGCCCCAAGAGCCTCTGCATTCCTTACAAAGGAATGCTTTGCTTAGCTGGCCATGGCTGACAGCGGGCCAGCCACTTTCTAGCCAAAAGAAAGCTCAAACTGTCCATCTAAATTCAAAGGACAGCAGTTTAGCAGTTTACATGGAAGAACAAGGAGACAGAGGGTAAGCCTGAAGTAGATCCTGCATTAGCATTCATCATTTGTTTCACACTCTCTTTAAGATCCCCCCTGGACTAAGCTTGGTCACTTCAGGTTAGCACTGGACATCACTCTTCTGGGGCACAATTATAGCTGCATCCATTCAAAAAGCTCTGACCAGAACTGGATTCCCAGTCTCCCACTATACAAGGACAGGTAAACTTATTGGGTCTGGGCTTCGCTGTCTCACTGGGAAAGCTGGATAGGATGGAACAGATTCCTCCTGTGCCTGACCTTCGGCCAGGCAGAGGTTCAATGCCTACATAAAAATGCATGTGCAGGGAGGAAAACTCTAGGGATGGGCTATGTCACCCTCAGAAAGCAGCTCCTCCTGCCTACCCCTGCTGACAGAAGCTTTAATTTAGGGCAAATCCTTAATTTTTAAGTGCCTAAAATGTAGTGAGATTAATTCAATCCTATGAAAACATTCACTCCACGGGTAGGGAGAGCAGTTAAACCTGGGAAGAGGAGAGGAGGAAAGCAGGACTGAACAGCCTGGCCCTGCCATCTGGGAACCTGCAGGGCCCCGATCCCCCACAAATGACAGCTGGAACCAGGCAACTTACTCCACTTGAGCAAGCACTAAACTGACTCAATTTCTTTTTAAAGGATGGATCTTCAAATGCCTCTTTTCCTTCCACTGATGCAGGTGTGCGACGCGTGTAAGAGATCTAACTGAGGGTTCTGCATCCTAGAGTTGATAGGATCAATGCTTCATTTTCTGCAGAGCCCCCTTTATTCAGGGAAATAATTCAACGAGAGACTATTTTCCTTTTATCTCCCATTGTCAGGCAGGCACTCCTTGAAACACAGCTTGCCATGAAGCACAACCACCCCAGGTGCTGGAGAGGGCCTGAGAACAAAGCTGCACAATGGCAAGGGCACTCACGCCGCACAATCCCAACTCCCATGTAAACAAAGCCCTCAGTGAGAGGGATGAGAACGGGGCCATGCCTGCCTCAGACAAGGAGCTGGAGGCTGTGGTATTAATAGGCTTGGGGCAGCAAAGGGAGAAAAAGCACCAGTGGTGAAGGGGCCGGGGGAAGAAGAGCCACTTTAGGAGTGAAAGCAGTAAGTTTTCTTACAGCCTGGGGTACTCCTCCTGCTCCCACAGCCGAGATGTCCACAACATTCCCGACCCCTGGGAAACCTCCATCCACATACCCTCATCAGGCTTCACTGCTCCTCCCCACAACGCTGTGGATGGCTGAAAGCTCGGGGAGATTCGGGCCCATGAATTTTGAAACACAAGCTTCTAGACACTGGAAACAGCCCCGTTCCCTCCATCACAGTATACAGTGGGTGGAAGAAGATGCTGCCCAGTTGTGGGCTTCCCCACTGCTGTCACACAACCTACATAACCTGGTTTCAGCTGGGGTTAAACCACAACACTGTGTTAGAAGCTGCTTCTCTTCTTCCCCTTCACCTGGCTCATGCTCAAGCCCTTTAATCTGCAGTTGTGCTGAGATGCCCTGCCAATCTCCAGCCGGGATGCCTGGAACAGTGCCTCTGGCTATCAGTATGATGCTCTTGTCAAGAAAGGACTGCTTTCTGACCAGAGAGCAAAGGAAAGACACTGGAAGGGCAAGTTCCTCAGCTGCTGCCCTGTATTGGTTCTCCTTGATCAAAAGGAGCCCCAGAAGGAAGAAAGCAAAAGGGACCGAGCACAGTGACCGCCTGGTGGCAGCTCCCCAGGTCTCCAGCAGAACTCACAAAACCAGCTCAATTCACACAGCTCTGAAGACTGAAACACGTAAAGACTCACTTTGTTGAGGGCTCCACAGCCAGTCAGGATTATGTGAGAGTTCTCCACCTGGATAGTCCTCTGACCCAGCCGGACAAGGTAAGCTCCAATTCCAATTGCCCGACATGTAACCTTAAGGAAATAAAGCAATTACATTGATTTCTGTCTTACCACACAGCCAGACTCCTCTGATCCAAACACTTAGATAACACCAGGCATGTTTGTATTACAAGGCTGTAAAACCTGTTCTCGCTGCACAAGTCCAGAACCTATTTTTAGGTAAATCACCATATCTTTACTTTAAAAAAGAGACTTAGCAACTTGGAGACTGAGCAAATATGAAGCCAAGAGTTTTCTACAAGCGTTTTAAATTTAGTCTGCAAGGGCCCCAGCTCCACAATGATGCCACTGGCACTGCTCAAAGCCTACGGGAGCCAGTTGAGAACACCCAGAGGTCTGATCCCAGATGTCCCTTCTGGATATCACTGCAGGGTTTTTAGCTGAAGCAGACAATAGTTTGAAGAATAGAAAACAGTGGGGGATTACCAAGTTGATGGTGATAACACTCTCGTAGGCTAAAGATGATTCTCCAGCAATCATGCCAGATCCTCTGAGGTTCTCTGTTCCAAGTCCATCTTCCTTTCCGATAATATCTGTTATCTTATACCTGAGGGAGACACACACAGCCTTTGAGTCACAAGGTCCAATGATTTGCTGAATCAGTTTGCTACCCAGAAAATGGAAAGTGACTAAATATCATTAAGGCTCTAAAGAATAATGTGCATAAAACCCAGCCAGGACCAGTACATGGGCTCATTCTGCATGAAATAGCCCTGTATCAGAGTAGCCAAAGCAGCACTGCAAACAGGAGATGCCAAGAGAGAGGACTGCCCATGGAGAAGCTATTCTGTCATTCCAACAGGCCGTGAGGAGCAGGCAGATTATAGGAAAAAGGGCCAGAAAGGAAGAGAATGGAGCCCAAAGGAAAAAGAAACAGAAGAAGAGATTATGAGGGTCTTACCTTTCCTTTACATCTTTCATGCCTTCCTTCCCCAGCACAATCCCAGCAACCTCAGAAAGGCTTCAGTCTTTTCCACTAGGCCCTTGCTAAGCAAAGTACTTAAGCGTGTACTGAACAGAAAGGTTTTCACCCTGACCTGTCTGTGCTTACCTGGACTCTCCATTGTCCTCCACATGTTCACAATGAACTGAGTTCAGGGCACTCACTTTCTTATAGTCTTGAGGGGTCAGGTACAAGTATTTGTATCCCTGCAGGGAAAAAAGAGTTCATTCATCTAATTCCCACCTGGACTCCCTTCCAAATTCCCAATAACCCCTTCCAGAAAGAACATTCTGAGGGAGCAGGATTTAATCCCAGACAGCAGCAAGAAAATCCTCTCTTAACATCAGAGCTCCAGCTGAGGGATGCTTTCAGCATTTAGCACCAACTCATTCTGGGTGCCAATACTGTTGCCTGAGAGATCCAATAGCAAGGAAAACTTTGGATCTAACAGTCTGGCAAACATCTACCCTCACCTCTACTAAAAGAAGTAGTATGAATGTAAGATGCTGCAGAGCTTCACCTATGCCTCCTTACCTTGTATGGGTCATTGGGGTCTTCCCAAGCTACTTGGAACATGTGCCGAATCTCCTCAGCCAAACCAATCCTGGCTCCACTGTTGGCAGCCACATAGATACGGGGGATGCCATGTGTCCGAGCAAGCTCTGAGGCCCTCAGGAACAGCACATCCTCTTGAGGCCCGAAAGAGCCAATCCGGTACGTAATGTCATTGCCAATGACAATGATATCACGGCCTTCGGGATACTCCGGGGTCTTCAGAGTCATCTTCCAGGCCACCATCCCAACCTGCAATCAAAGAGCAAGAGAACAACAACAACTAAGTGTAGCTCTTCAAGATGGGAAAGGGGGGAATTACACATTTAACTGTGCGTTGTGTTTTCTTTGGGAACTGCGACAAGACCAGCTCTGATACGTGCTGCCAGCGTGGAACACAGCTGGGAAGTCTTAATGCTTCCCAGACTCCCTGCAGCACATCCTCCATTGCTCTTCCCACCCCAGACACCAACACTGGCTCCCTCTTTCCCCATTCAGGGATCTGCCACGGGTCCAAAACACATTCTGCAGACACCCCTTGCAGGGTGCTGCATTTATTCCATGGGCCAGAGCTCCCAGGGTGAGGATGGATGCGCTGCTGTACAGACCCGTGACCACCTGATTGGGCTACCCAGGTATCACCCCGGAACTTCATCACCCTGTTTCTCTGTCACCTTTCCCTCATTTTAATCATCCTTTTATTCAGAACTGCCTCCATTAATTTTTTTCTGTACTTCCTTTCATTTCTTTGGCTCTTCCCTTTTTGCTTCCCAAACATTGCAGCAGTTTCTTTCCAAACCTGCCTGGATAAGTAATGCTTTTTTGCTGCATATTTCTCTTTTTAAAATCACCAGATGATCTCTTCTGACCCATCTTATGGAGATCAGAAACATCTGTACCCTGCATCTCCCATCTTTCAGCTGCCACGTATCGCTGCACTGGGGACTTGGCCATCCTGGAATGCCATTAACAGATGGAAATAGCAGCGTCCCTTGAAAGCCACATGCATCACCCAGTCTCCGCTTGCCCAAGGATCATAAGCTCTGAGTACACATTCCTCAAGCCGATTGCACATCCTCTGCTATCAGGAGGGTTGAAACTCTCATTGTGGAGACTCTGAATTCTGAGCATGATGAACTAAAGCGGGAGGGGGAGAGGGGAGAAGCAGCAGATAGATATGTGCCATTTAATCCAAATCAAAACGGCACAATACACAGTTGAGATCCAATCAACATCTGCAATAAGATATGCCATAATAGGCTCATTAAAAAAAATAAAATGGGAGAGGAATTAATCAAAGGGTCATTGGAAGTAAAGCAGGCAGCAATCCAAAGCCATTACAACTGGCTACGGGCAGCTTCTTTCCCTTGCACCTTCCATTCCGAAAGCTGAGATTGCAAGTTAACAGAATGAGGGTGTTTCAGTTCACCTTCCCCTCAGTTCCATCCGCTGCTATTTTGGCTGATGTGTCGTAAGGGATTAATGTGTATGCCTCTGAGTATTTGCAGATTTACAGTTACATCTCAGCATCCAACTGCAGCCTTTGGAAGAGAGTGATACTGCAGCACTTAGAAAGGCAGGAGGATAAACCCCGAGAAGGCAGTGGGATGCTTTGCTCAAATACCAGTACTCTTGCCAAATAATAGGAAAAAGTTGTATTGATGTAAACCAAGTGGATACAGAGAGGCTGGGGGTCACAGAGACGAGTCCAGAGCCTGGCAGAGGAACCCAATGGATCC
The DNA here is from genome assembly GCA_002631895.1 of Agapornis roseicollis. Lineage (NCBI taxonomy): Eukaryota > Metazoa > Chordata > Aves > Psittaciformes > Psittacidae > Agapornis > Agapornis roseicollis. The sequence goes on along the minus strand of NDXB01017396.1, from coordinate 315,020 downwards.
CAAACAAAACCACACAGGCTCCTTGGACTTCTGCCCTTCTGCTGATGGACCTTCATAGCAGAAAGAGATACCAGGGGCCGGATAGTGTGCCTCTGTGCTAACTCTCAAGCCTGCAGTTAGAAACAGCAGATTACAAAAGGCTTCAAGATTAAGAAGTAAGGGATGGCTGCCTATACCCTGACACCTACTGCAGCTCAGTTCTTTACCATCCTTTACAGGGTTTTTTTTATCCCTGCCACAACTAAACTCCATAAGTGGGCACTTACAGAACTTTCTGATACCACCTCAGGCACCAGCTCCAGCTACTGATGGAAACCCATAGGGAAGATGGGGGAATGTTCTCTTTAAAACTGCACCACCCAAAATGGCACAAACACTGACTTACAGGGCTTTTACAGGGTGTCCCTGCGGCTGCACTGATCCCATCAGCCAGGACCACCCCAGGAAGCTTCAGGCACCATTAGATGAGCACAACCCACACAAGCAACTCAGCTGCTCAGGCTTTATACTTGCTAAATACTCCTTACCACAGTAAAGTGCAGGATGGAAACACAGGAAGCCACTGCCAGAAACCTGCATGATAACCACAGTGATCTGGCACCCTCAGCTCACCTGCGAGGGAGGTGAATTAACACTCACCCCAGGGCTTAGGGACTAGTGACTGAGCTCCATCAGCACCCAGGACTTGGTCCACAGGCTCTCACCTATGCATCTAAGGGATTTTCCTTCTTTCATCAACATGTTCATTTCTGACAGCACAGAAAACAGGAAAATTAAAAGCTCTTCCTATTTAGATAACTCAGATTATAATAGAATTCTTGGAATAGTTTCCTAACGTGAGACTGTGCATCCTCTCCATAAATAAAATCTCTTTCGTTAATGCTGATGAGTAGAACAGGAAAAACTACCTAGCCAGGGCATAGTAAAGAGAAAAATAGTTTATAGCTAACAAATATGGAGCAGTTTAAGAACAGAAGAATTAAAGTGCACCACCTTATTAACTTGTGTCTTTCTGCCTCCCCCATACACAGCGTGTTTGGTGCCATTTAGCCAGCAATAAAAAGCACAGAGCACAACTAAGGATGGTTTTGCTACAAATAACGTGGATTCTGTTTAAATTTACAGGCAGGGGAGGCTGGCTCTCCATTTGAGGGGAAAAAAGGAGATTAGGAAGTTAAGGGCAGCATGCCAAAAAGTGGTGAGTTCACAGGTTAATTAGACAGGCTGAGCTAATCACATAAGAACACTGTCAGAACAACGCTGGGTGATGGTAAGGAGCAGTGCCTTCCAAACGGGCTCCTGTTAAGAGCCTGCACAGGTTGGAATTGCTGCTCCTGCCCCAGCTCTATTCCCAGCACACCCAGGAATGAAGGCGAGAGGGAGGGGAAAAATAAAAGCAGGAACCATCTTATTTAACTGTTTTGATGTTGGCAAAATGATTTGTGCCACAGTATTTCCATAAGAAGTGGGGCCATTATTCTCCTGTAGGAACACATTTGGTTGGAAAAGTATCACTGGACAGAACGTGGAAATCAAAGCAGATGAATTATTCACAACCTCCGATCAGAAGTGATCATTATTTCTGATGTATCCAAACTGTGATTAGGATTCAGTGCTCAGATGTCATTTGCTCCCTGAATAGCACAGCAGCAAGGCAGACTGGCACGACACACATATATTACACACAAGTTTTATATATATAATTTTATACACATCTTCTCCCACTAGAGCTTTGGCTTAATGTAACCATTAACAGATAGTAAAAGCACGGTATTAACTAACGTTCGTTTTCATGGTGCTCATAAATGCCGTTAGTTTGACACACAGTGTCAACACTAATCATGGCCTAAAATTAACACCAAAATTGACTTCAACATTAATTGCACTATCGATGGGAACAGTAATACACACACTGATGCAGTTCCAAATCGACTGCGAGCAGCAGCCGGAGCTGTTGACAACAGGCACCGAGGGGAATGGGGAAGAAACCGATCCTGGCTCCTCCTGCAGGCACAAGAGGCTCGGAACGGGAGGCAGCCAAGGCAAACAGGGGCTGGTGTCCAGGCATAGGGAGCTTTACAGTCTCTGTCTGGCAGAGGCACAGCTGACAAAATCTGATGTAAATGAGAGCACTTTAGTATTTGACAGCATCTATGCTTGAGCCGTGCCAGCTGTGCTGGTTTACTCAGCTTCTCTCACCACAAGGGCAATGCCTGAGCTGAGGTACTTGATCAGGCTTCATTTTTACTTATTTACACCCCAATTTGGAGACCTGAATGTGGGTTGTGAAATCTCTAAGTAGGCCAATTGAGCTCAGAGGAGTTGACTTGTTCCCATTCTGTGGTATCTGCATCATATGTAAGTTTTGTATGTAAAAATAGATAGAAAGCATGAATACATTTGTATGTCAGTACTTATTACATACAAAAGTTATGACAAGAAAGGAAATGCAACAGTTGAAGGGGTACGTATGTGAGCACTGGAAATGCTGAAGCTGAACATTAATGAAAGCCTGTTTCTCCCCTGCTGTACTTGCATGTTCTGACATGTTAAATTAAGGAACATGGATTTTACTACCCCTTTACAACCTCTGTCTACTCTGGATGCAACCCAGTGGCCACAGCCCCAGGATGCTGAATCCCTCTGCTGCACAGCCATGGATAAGGTGTGTTTAGAAAGGGACCAAAGATATCCCCAGATATAGCAAGTTTTGGTCTTTCACCATTGAAATCTGATACCCAGACCTTCAGATCCCCACTCACACTGGGACCAAAAGCTGTGGAGTTTATCTTCAGCATGACCCAACTACCCAAACCAGGGCATGATGCACATGTCCTGCTAGAGGCATTCAGCCTCAATGCCTTGACAAGGGTGGAATGCCAAACCCTAGGATTCCTTCATTCTCCTCTTGGCTCTGAAAGAGATGTCATTTAGCCATCAAAGCCATGGTTGCAGGCAGCAGAGCCAAGTGCGCATTGGCACAGTCCTTCCCAACAGCACACGGCCAAGCGGATGAGAGATGGGAAGAAATGATTCCAGGAGGAAACATGACAAAGGTTTGCTCAGTGAGAGCATCGTGGAGCACCATGGACTGAAGGAGATGTGACTTTGTCCTGTCTTGGTTCTTTGCACTAGACTGGAGGGTGCTCGGATGGCAAGCCCGGGTGGAAACAAGCACTAAGCTGGCTGATGGTCAGGGGAAGAGGATGGACACACAGAGCACCAAAAGGAAAGCTCAAAATAACCTGTGAGAGGAGTTTTTACTGCACACACATCTGTGCTGCAAGGAATGAAGCCTGTGCAGTGTCTCCTGGGGACAGCAAAAGAGCTAATGCTGAACCCAAACCAGATTCTCTATCTAACGCAAGCTCCTGCTCCAAGCCCACAAAGTCAATTGTGAACAACACTGCAGCTTTTGCACCAACAAAAGCATTTCTGATGAAGCTGTCCAAACTAATCAGTAAATGACTTCTCCCTAGGCAGAGTGTGAGGCTTGAAAACTTCAGCTGCAATAGTCTGCATCCAGTGAAGCTACAGACAGATAAAGATACATCAGAGAGTGCCATTAGAGGCGTTTTGATACCCTGTGCCTGTCATTACCCACAGGCACATGGGGTGACAAAGCAGAACATGCAGTTCAACTATTAAGCTTTGCTTGTACAATATTCATTAAGCTTCATTTTCAGCCCCAGGCCACGCAGAGACTTTTCCTCTGCCCACCACCGTCCTGAGTTTCACCGGGCCAGACCTTCCCACAGCCTGCCAGCAACCAGCTCTGATCATGGGTTATTGCTGCTCCTCATGCTGCTGAGAAGGGAAAACTGTGACATCTAGTGCCAACAGGGAAAATGACACATTTTCCATGGACACCGTGAGCCTGGGCTGGAGACACGGGGTGTTGCTCCAGGCACTCCTTGCCCTCCCTCTCTCCTTGCCCTTGAAGAGGAGTTGGGTTTTATCAGCGGATGGTGCAGTCCTAGTGCCAGATGATCATGGTAAATTGTTGTCAAAACACATAAAGTACTAGAGGAAAACATCAGAATGCCCAGCTCAGGAATGACAAGTCTTATATACACTGAGGGAATTACCTTTTCACACTAAGGCTTCAGTTAATATGCTAATCTTCAGAACAAAGCCACCTTCAATGGGCATTTGAAGGGGGTGTCACTACATTACAGGTCCTGCCATCAGCAGAGCCACTGCAATCAACAGCTGAAGTCTTTAAACCAAGTGTTTTATGTGAGTTGCCAGCAGTTCTGTACCACCAGCCCTGCTCACTGCTCTGTGTTCACACTGTTTGTAACACAGAAATCTTCCCCTTTAGCACAGCCACGTAACTACAGAGGGAAATCAGGGGCTTCTCTTAAAGTCTTCTTCTTCAAAGCCATGTAAGGTTAAAATATGTAAGATTACAAGTAATTACAAGTGGAATTTTTACACCTATATAAACTCTGTACTTTCCGATGGTCTGTGTCTAAAGAGTCAGGCCAAGCATCCACCTCTGGTCCTCAGTTCTTGATATACTCAGCTGTGCACTACATGATACCCCATTTGTCCCAAGTCTATTCAGTCTTTATTCAGGAGCATTTAGCAGGGAGCTATCCACTGGGGTTTGGTTCTGCTGACAAAACACTGTCATCTTTAGCTCCCTTCTATAGCTGATGGCTCTGAGATTAGTTACAAACTGTTCTCCACTTTATAGTGTGGCACATTCAGCCTTGTCAAAGGTGTGGGCTTCCTGAAATCCTGTGGTAGCAGGCAGAGCTCATCACAGGAGTCTGACACATGAGCAGAGGTGTCAAAGCAGCCAGACTAGTAACAGAAGGGACACACACAAAAGAAAAGCCAACCCAACACCCCCAAAGAAACCCAAACTCCCAAAAAGAGAGCAAACAGAGAGCAGGACACAGTTCACAAGCTTAACATGAAGGCTCCAGAACAGAAAGCATCCAGCAGAAAGCTCCAGGCAACATCCAGGAGAGTGTCTGCAAGCCAAAGAAACAGCAGATGCACTTCAGGCAGAGCCCTGGCTGCACTGAGAACAAGAGGTTGGAAGAAGGCCCAGCATCAGCGATGTGTTCCAGGCAGCAGGGCCAGCAGCACTGCATGCTCGCCATGCACTGTGGCAAGAGGCAGGAGTCTTGCTCAGAAGGAGCAAGCACTGTGTATGAATAAAGAGCAAGTTGTATTTTCATGGTCCATTAAGTCCTTGGCTTCTTTTGTTGAGGCTCCCAGCAAAGAGATAATCACTGCCAAATGAGGTGGTGGGCTATGGTGAGTGGTCCTGAGCTAAGTGGGGAAACACCTCTTGTGCTCTGAAAGTTGTTGAGGGTTCCCATTTCACAGGTTTTCCTGAAAACACAGACAGGTGATAGAATGCTACCTGTGACCTCCAGGAGGACAGGAGAAACTCTGCTCCCAGCTCCTGCTCTGCCCGTGTTGGAGCAGGGATCGGAATTGCGGTTGCTGCCATCCCGCTGAACGCATTGACCACGGATCTCCTGGATTTTCTGCTGGTTTCTCCATTTCCCTGCCAGCTAAACCAATCAGAGCCCTCAGCCTGGCTGAATGCTCTGAGAGGAGGAGTGTTGTGACCCCTTTTCACAGACAGAAAACATAACTGTTCATAGGGTGTAGCACAGCTCCAGCAGGAAAGACAAGCCCACCTCGGAACACCTGGTACCACGGTGGTGAGGCACTAGCTTTCAATGGGAATAGCTGTGTTTGAGTCTGATCTAAACCAAGTACAACAGTGAAATGCACTAAAGAGCAGCTGGATTTACCATAGCCAGAAGATTTCAGCAGACATTTCCTCTTTAGTAACTCACCTCATTGGGGCTGAACTGGAAACAGCTCATACCCCTGGATCTCAGGCACAGATCCCACTGGCACTGACTATAACTAACCAAAGTTGGGGAATGCTGTATAACGTAATACACAGCACTTATTTAGCAAATCCAAATTCAAAGACTCTTATGTTAGTGATCATCTCCCCTGTAACATGATTTTCAGTGCATGTGGGTTTCTGGCATTCTGAAGTCAAGTACATTTATCTGAGCACAAAACATTTCCTTAGGAAATGCAGGCAACTTTAGAGAGCCAAGGAAATGTGCCATGGTTTGAGAATGGTCCCTATCATATGGAACAAGTGCAGAACCATCCCCTGTTTTGACCAACATCCTCTAGTGGAAGGTGTCCCTGCCCATGGGAAGTGGATGAGCTTTAAGGCCCCTTCCAACCCAAACCAGTCTGTGATGATGATGGTTTTCTCTTGCTCCCTGTGGCCTGAGTCCTCTTCCTGTGCAATGCTACCAGCTATTTCCACCTTAACAGATAACCCCAGGGATCTTTACTACCTGGCAGAGAAGATGCTGTATTTCTCTGCCCAGATGCCATGCAGACTGATTCTCAAACAAAAGCAGAATGGATCCACTTGCAGCCTTAACAAAGAAAAGCCTTATGCTCTGAATTTATCTAGCATCCTGTCTCTTCCTTCTCCACCCCTGCAGCCATCTCCTTTGGAAAGGGAACCTAGAGTGTGCCTTTGTGAAAATGTGTTTCCTCAGCTGAAAGGAATTAAACCATAAAAGCCTAAAGTCAGCTCATCCAGATAAAGCAAGTGCAGCACAGAGGAATGAATCTGTTCAGCAGCTTGTCACCTCCTGAATGTCACCTGTCCTTCAGCCTGCTGCTGGAACCTCTTCCTCTCAGCTGTGAATGAGCTCTATTGTGTGTGATGGTGACTGGTGACACAATTCAATACCAGAGCCTCAAACCTCATTCCACCTGCACACAGTCCTACAGCGACTTGTCCAGCTCCAGCCAGGCTGGGCTGACATCCATGAACTTCCCTAGGGAGGCACAGGGCACTTCCTGGGGCTCAACACCGTGCCCTGGGCTGGGATTTCACCTCCATTCTAGAAGTCATTACAAAGCATGTTACAGTCCCTACCTCCACAAGAAGGGATCTTCAGCAGCCAGACTGAAAAATGCAGGGGAACATTCCCCCTTGTCCATCTCACTTTCCAGTGACAGCCACAGAGGCAGGGCTGGAACCTGTGCTTTAGATAACACCACTGCACACACCACAACAGCCATGTGATTTCTTCACAGATTGAACATAACTAAGTCTACCAAGGGTTAAAAACGCCTCCTAATTTTTTTTGGTTGTCTTTGGGTACAGAATCTCTTATAATAAGACTATTTGTATTCATACTGGCAGAGTAAACACTACATGCTCATGCCCAGGCAGCTCTGTGCTTGTAATTTCAGCAAGAACAGAGCTATGTCCCTGAGGGACTTTGCTATTTCCCCAGCCACCATCCACTCAAAGGCTGAATGAGAACAGAGAAAGAGAGAAAGATGATGGCATAAGCCTCCACAGCACCACAGCCTCAGCTTTCACTGCGAATGCAGGGAATAGCTCATTTCAGGTTTAATTATACTAGTTAAAGCAGTTCTCCTATAGGCCTGTGAAAGACAAGGACACAGAGCTTCCCTAGTCACCATTTACTGATTAGGTTCAATCTGCAAACATCATATTCAAACCCTTCCCCTGACAAGATACATGCAATAAATAGTGATGAAAACCCCTATTTCCTCCCATCACTATACTTGACGTTTTTGAACAGAGCTTTTGCAAATCTGAAGTTGATGTAGCTAGGAAAAGGATGGTGCTAGTTCAGCGATGCCAAGTAAAAATAAATGATACCACCACTTAGAAGTGTTCGGATTTAACTGACAGCAGGCACATTCACTCACTGAATCCCACCTAGCCTTGGCAAAAGAAATAAACACATCTTCTACCAGTAAGCTTTACTCTCTGGTCATTTCCAGGCTGCATCTTTGGTCTGCTGGTGGAATGATACATCAGCAAACCCCACCACAACAGCCCCTTCGTGCTCCACCTGAAGGAGCAGCTCTATTACCCCGGTAGCATTAGCAGGTTCTTAGTCTCAAGTAAATCATTCACTAGAGGGGGATGTTGCACACACCTTGCCAGTGCCTGCTATACAAACACTGCAGGGTGAGTATTTCAATGGAAAGCATAAAATCGTTCTTACTTTTTGCTTTTTAAGCAAATGAAAACATTTCTATTTAGCCTTGTAAAACAGATTTTGCCCCAATACAAACCCCAGGTCCCTGGAATCGCTGAATGAGCGCATTTTAATTATAAAGGAAAACCAGCATAGGCACAGGTTTGAAATGGAATCATGGTTTACTGTGGAGGTTAAAACACCCATTGTATGGAAGGTATTAATTTTTAATGAAACAAAAACCTCATTTTCAAGGGAGGGATTTCATCTGTGAGTGAACAGATCTTGTGCCTGGTTGGTGAATTTTCATTGCCATTGTCAAACCTAGTCCAAACCACAAAGTACTGCAGGACATGGGAAGAAAAGTAGCATTAAAGAAAGTGCAACTTGCCTCATTTCCTCCTGGCAGCCTGTTCATGTGCACGAGCTGGCCCTGGTCATCCAACACCAACTCCGTGTACGTGAGGATGTCGGAAGGCAGCGGCGGCGTTGGCAGGAATGCGTGTTCCTTCATAGATCCCCAGAGTTTAATCAAAGACTGGGCAGTGGAAAGAGAAATTCTTGTTAAGGCCATCTGCAAATAGTTTTATTTAATCCACTGAGATTTAATATTCAAGACAGAACACTCCAAAACATCCCTCCCCGTCTGACTGACAGCAGTCCTTGGGTATCACTTGCTTTGGTTCACATTCCAGCTTCTACTGCTTGACTTATTAATGGAACTACAGCACCAGTGCATCCACACTCCTAATTTCTTTTCCAAAGCAGCCTCAATCCATAGCTGTATAAACCCTGTCAGCCACTTCACGCCACTTTATTGTCCTGACAAGCAAGGATGGCAACTGATAGCAGTGCTCTGCAGGTACACAAGTTTAGAGCTACCCACCAGGCCCCAAAAGCACTTACCTGCCGAAACATCTCAGGAATGTCATAGACATATGATGTCCCTAAAGACTGTGCCTGAAACCTCTTGGACTGCAGCAGATCTTTGGTCACATAGGGGGTATTGATCAGCATCCCGTGAAGTGGTCCTTGTTTATCCCCATATGCCTGGAACATAATCTGCAGCACAAAACAAGACCAATTACTGTTTCATCCACTGGTCCTATACACCTAGTTCATTCAGATTATCAAAAATCATCAGGATATTCCAGACTGATCAGGTTTGTTTCTGTGCTCTACAAATATGTTAATACTCCCACAGGCTGTAACACTGTGTTTCATCATGCATTACTACCCCTTGGAGACAGAGTGGACCATTACTGCACGGATCCGTGTTATCACTGACTTATTGCCCTATCAGAGCAGAGAGGAATGTGAACAGAACCACATCCCCACAGAACAAAGTCTGTGACTTAGATGGCTTCACATTCCCCAGCATTTCCCCTGACACCGTACCTATGCCGACGGATTGTGATAGCTGGGAGCAGAGAGGAGAACTCTGTTATTTATGCAGTCGAAGAGCACGGTACCCGCACCTCCACTGACTGATCTCAGCAGCTAGGTCAAGACTTGCATATGTCATTTGGCTTGAAGTTTTGATATTGTAAGTTGAAAAGATTTTCCCCGAGTAGCAACATGAATTATCAGCTGCCACGCTTCATGGCACCATATATTCCAGCAGCCAGGACTCGGAAGAAATCTATTGCAACCAAGGAACAGGAGGAGCTGCCTAAGTGGGACAACACTGCTCAAATGCTGCTTAATGGAAACACGCCTTAGGTGATATGATTAAGGCTTGGTTTAAACAGAATGGGGATCAGTTCTAATGTTACACACAGCACATCTTTTTCTAATTGAAGATGAATTCATTGAAGAATTCACTAAGTAAATGTTCACTATGATAAAATTCACTAAGTAAAGCCTATTTTGAGTTTTAGATTAAAAATAGTAGCTCATGCTCTCTCCAGTCTCCACAGACTTTCCTTTGTGAAGCAGCTTCATCAATGGGAGAAGTATTCTGGGTAACAACTGCTTGTGACAGGGCCAGTGTTAAGAGCTTTTACTATACTTGGAGCCCAGTCCTTCTTGGATCTCTGGAAAGCTTCAGAATGGTTCTGTGGGAAGTGACTGGGAAATCTGTACTGAGCATCACCACCCAGTACCACAGAAACTGAAGGAGAGATTGGGGTCATTCACTCTTTCCTGATGAATCTGTTTTTCCAGTTTTCAGAAGTCAAAGCACCCAGCTCAGCAGTAATGACTGAGGTCCTTCAGAAGAGTGTTCTAAGTTCAGAACAGCTCTCCAAATACACAGGAGAAAACCACACAGACCCAAACCCATCCTATAAACCTCCATCATGAGGGGGAAGATTTACCAAGGTTACTTAAAAACTGAGCACCTCAAGCTCTGTAAGTCAAACGTTCCTCTCAACTACTCAAAGTTTAATCATAGTAATTCCTATGGTAATTTTTCCATAGTAATTCCTATGGTAGATTTTTTTAATGGAGCCTGGTTTAATATAATGGAAAAAGAATCAAATACTGGGAAGGCTGCTAAAAGCTGCACACTCACAAGTGCATTCCTCAGCTTGAAAAACATAAAGCTCATCAGAGACAGAGTTTAAGAGCAAAGGTGACCTTCACAAATGGCTAACAAGAATCAAGTGTTACACTCAGCTACTGGAGATTATGAGGATGCTCTTTTCTTTCCCCATCCCCACTCCGAGGCAGAAATGAAGTAAAGCACACAGCCCTATCTGCCCTGGGATCTCTGGATGGCCTGGATGGCCAGGCAGCCTGCTGGAAACACTTAAACGGAGAAGAGGAGGAGAAAAGGTGACTCAGCACTTTGTGTTCAGCATTACTGGTGCCCAAGGGATTTATTCTGCTGCTGCTTCTGCATGGCAGAGAGATTATTACAGAGGGAGAAGTAAACATTGCTGTAGTTAAATATTTTTCATGCATCCTCTGCTCCATGGATTTTAGCATGCGTAGGGATTGCAGTTAACCACACTATTCCTGCGCCATGAAAAGCAGGAATGCCAGAATAGCCACAACCATTACAAAAGAGCCCATTATGCTTCATAAAAATGATATAAAAGCACCTGCAATAATTTTATATCATCCTACCCAGGTCATTCCCTGTATCTGTAGAATTTAAAAGACAAGTTCACAGATTTTCTCCATCTACTCAGGGAAACATATAATTAGTAATATTTTTTATTACGACCTATAGAATGAGCACCAACAGCAATTGCTTTTCTATTGCTTCTTTGAGCACTCTGCCAGAGGAAAACACATGTACAAACGACCAAAGGTGCATAAAACACAATCAGAAGGCATGCACTTCACATAACCGATTGCATTCTGCACACCTACACACCTATTGCAAGATTAGCTTTACATCCCTTTGGCAAGTTGAATGGCAATTTTATACCACCTGAAAACACCACATCCCACAAAAGAGCTTTATAGAATCATAGAATACCTTGGGTTGGGACCTTCAAAGGTCTTTTAGTCCATTCAAAGGTCCTCTAGCTTCATTAGGTAGAATGTATCCCCCCCCCAAAATGATTTGCTCATCAAACCACAGAGCCATAGGGAACCATACCTGTGCTGTTCTGGAGTCTGTCACCTCTTTGTACAGGCTGATGTCCAAATAGTAGCCTGACTCGTTAGTCAGGAAGAGCCGAATGGGAATCGCCTTCCCCGTTGGAGTCAAACGGATGTTGATCTTCAGCTCAGCTTGGAGCACACGGAGCTTCCAGAGGCGGCTCCCATAGCGCATCACCATGCTGCGCACTGACTCCTCAATCTTAAAACACAGGAGAAGAATTCCCTTCACCCTTCTGGACACATCCACCCCCCGGGTTATCCCTCCATCCCCCTGCTGTGAGGTCCTGCCCAAAGGGTTGTGGGGGAACATCACACGAGAGGAAAGATGGAAGCACCAAAGAGCAGCGCATGCCCAGTGCTGCCACGGTACCTCAGTGTCCTTCATTCTCATCCCAACAAGCCTTGAGATAGGCAGGGACTAAACTCAACCTGGGGACTTAGTGAGGTTGAGAGACAGCACTGGAATCACTCCCCTTTTTCCTCATGGCACATCACAGCCCAGCAGGGCACAGCATGCCCACTGCTTCCCCTTGCTCTGCCTCTCCTCCTCCAGGCACAGCTCACAGCTAAGAACAAAAGGCGGGCATAGGAAACCCCTGACAAACAGTTGTGTAGCACCACAATCATCATGTTTCACCACACATGCAGTACGGTGCTCTAAATCACCAAAGCAATTACTACTTGGAGCTTGGCCTTCTGCTGTTCTATTAAACTTGATAATATAGTGCTGTTGGCAAATGGTGCATATTAAAAGAAGGCAATTTATAGGCTGGTTTTAACATTCTTTTGAAAACTAAAGTCTCTTTTCCACAGCAGCTTAGGGCAAAGTCATGGTACACATCTGAGGGCAGCTGAAATTCCAGGGGCTGAACATTCAGGCTTCTTCCAAACTTCCCAAAACTAAAGATTTTGGATGTGCCACAAGAGGATTTATTCCGAAGCGATTTAAGCCATCAATTTTTAATCATGATTTAAAAGTCATCGAGCAAGAGACACTTATTTTCATAACCAAGTCATCTTTGTCAGCTTCCAGTTACTCTCCTAAGGAAAGGTCAGCTCTCACCTTTGGGTAGCCATGAACGGAATGTTGATTTCCTACTGAATGTAAGCCTTTACAGTTTACTGGGGACTTCCTTTGCAGTGCTCCTGCTAACCAGAAACATGCTTTATGCCTTCACACTTGCATTTATGCATCTGTGAGCTTTAAGGTTCATTTAGTTATGATGTTGATCTCTGTGGTTTGGTACCAGGGAATGAGAATGAGGCACTTTATGTAGCCAAATTGACAAATTCTTTTTAAGTTCATGATTTATCTCATGTTTTACTTGGACAGAATCTGGACCTTGGTAACAAACAGAAGAGCATATAAAGCTATTTCCTTATTAAACTTGTTTCTATCAAATACACAATGAAAAAATAAGCTTCACTTCAAATACAAAACATACTTCTAATAAGCTATTCCTTGGTTCCCACAGAGGAAGTGAGCTGCATTGCCTGAAGGACAGTGTTACTCCACTAAACATACGAGCTCTGCTAGTTCTGGACCCTTACATTTAATATTTATTCATAGATTAGAAGAAACCCCAAAGCTTTCTTCCCTCCTCGCTGCCAAACAGGCTCCGTTCAGTTATGTGACTCGACTTTCTTCACTGAAAAGCAGAACTCCAGGATCTGTAGAATAACTAAACTGACCTTCAAGTTACCACTTACTTAACACTGGTCCTGGTTTCCTGCGCTTTCTGCTGTAAAGTGGCAAGTAGAAGCCACTTGTCACTCCCCAGTGGGTATTAAACTGTACTCAATCAATAGGTGCATTTAAATAGCAATAAAAGGCAACAAGAAACCATTTAATTCTGGTGAGTCACAGCCATGATAACAGCAGTTTGGAGCTGGGGGAGATCTTACCTTGGATGGGTCCATGATGACAGTAGGCACGAAATTGAGGAAGATGTGATTGCAGTCCGTGCGCACGTTGGTGTTATTAAATGCCACCTCCAACTCATCCATGGCCTCCAACAGCAATCGCTCCCCCTCATTTTGCAGATATTCAAAGGAGGCTTCCTGCCAAATATTGTGAACAGATTATTTACTTTCTACTCCAAACCTTACAGCCCAAGAACAGTGTTTGAAAATCTGCAGAAGGAGTTGACTGCAAAAACAGGTTACATGAGTCTCAGCAGGATGTGCTACCCTGAAACAGATCCATCACCTTCACAGAGCCACAACTCCCACTGCCCAATCTGTGCACCCAGCTGCCTTGTGCCTCAGCATAAATCCAAAACTAGACAGGGCAGGAGAAACACAGGGGAACTACAGCTGCCTCAAAATGCAAGGACTTGAGACAAACTACCTGGGCCACCAGAAGATCTCTTTGAAGCAGAGGAATACAAGGTCCCTGAAGACATGCTTCTGCAGAGCCAGCAAACAGAGGGCACACATACACAACACTCTACACAGGTAAAATGTTTGCATGCAGGTGCTAAAATGGCTCAAAAGACCTTGCGTTGGAAAGAGACCTCGCACGGTCAAAACTCACCTTGGTAACCAGATCTGAATGCCTTATAATAGCCCGCACGAAGAACCTGTAGTCTGTCACCTCTGTTCCCACTTCAACTTTAGCTGCTCCCAGGTAGAGGTGCATTTTGTGATTGGCACAGGGAATGGCAGTGAGGTCAAAGTTCCGCATCCGGTTCAACTCCAGCTGAAAAGCCAGAGCTGGCTCCAGGTGCCGGTAAATCCGGTCCTCCTCGAACTGGAGGCATCAAACAGGTAGGAAAGAGTGTTAAAGAGGAGGGTGGGTTACAGAAGCTGAAACACTGAGAGCTGTGTGGAAACTGAAACACTGAGCCTAGAAGACAAATTGCATGAGAGCAAGTCCTCAAGCTCAGCGGTTAAGAAGACACAACTTACCTTATCCCGGGCACGGAAGGTGAAGAACTTTGGAAACTCCCTCTGAAAACAGAAACAACAGTGTCAGCCCTCCCAGAGGAACCCCTCTGCTCTACCCAGGCAGACCTGGGCAGCACCACAGCACAGCACATGACAGGAGTCACTACCAGCTATGTGCTCAACAGCACAAAGGGTGGTGGAAAATCAAGTTTCCCCCAGAAGACAGCAGAGGAAGCTTAAACCTGTCTTCACTGCTAATGCCAAGGATACCCGATTGGGTTTTTATCATTATTGATAATTATTAACAGCCAGTAGCAGGGAACTGTCCAGACAACAGTGGGAAACTTCTACTTTGATTATGATTCCTGTGGAAATGTTTGGGAGCCATACAATGATATTCACACTCCATAATGGAGGCAGATGTACACACAACAACGTGCATTCTATAGCTCTCTTTATGCTATTACTGCTAGGAACTCTCTTCCTAAGGAAAACTATGACTTGTAATCTACCTCGTCATCTTCCTTACTTGCTATAAAGTCCCCAGAACTTCACCTGGTCAACCTCAGCTGAGCAAAACAACCTGTGTTTGACTGGTTTGACTAACTGGTGGTACCAGAAATCCCACCTGATAATTCAGGCACATCAGGTGAATCTATGAGCATCGACTGCACTGAGAAAACTACCACTTCCATGTTTCCTCCTTTCTCTTCCAAATCCCTCCTACCTGTCCTCCTCCGCATGCTGCCAATTCCTCCTCTCATCATCCATGCTCATTCTATCCCTAATGTAATTGCTTTCAAGGCATTTGACGAGTGTGGTGGGCAAATATAATAATTAGATGTGCACACACACAAAAATTCTCAGTGCTCGGGTACCAAAATCCAAGAGCGCTCCATTTCCCAGGCAGAAGAATTATCCCCCTGCTGTGTTCTAATCAACCAACCATCATCAAGACAATCACAATAATTTGCCTAAATTAGCCAATCCAGACACCCTGCAAACCACCGAATGTGCAGAGCTACAACAGAAATCATCAGAGTTGATTATTATACTAATAATCACGTTAAAAACCTAATGAGATGAGGAAATTGGAAGCTTGCTGGAGCAACTCTCTATTACCTCGACATGCTGGGAACTAATTATATAGACTGTAATTAAAACAAAAACAAACCCAAGCCCAGGCCCTGGCGAAGTTAATGGTTGGTCCAGTAATAAACGGGATAGAACAGGAGCTGTAATAAAGACTGACACTCACAGGAGATCCTGGAGGTGCTCCACAAACTTTGCAGGCACGTGATACACCAGACTGCCTCCTCCAGCTTCTGAACTAGGAGCATCCCAACAGTCCATTCCTCTGAATGGCAGCTCAGGGAACGCTTTTAGTGATGTCTCCTGTTATCCCTTCCCTCCTTTCTGACCACTGACACACGCTACATTTACATTTCTTTATCAATGGATTGATATTTGGGAATGAAAATCAAATATAAGTTCATTTCTCTCAAACGCCCTGGTTTTAAAATCTAAATCCTGAATTTCCTTGCTTAAGATCCCAACACCTCTCCAAAGAATCATATCTCTCCTATCTCTCACATAAGCCATTGACTGATACATGTCTGTGCCTGTACTGTGGCAGCAGTTCCCATGTGGTGATACCCACATTTGTACAAACACCATTTATACTGGTTTGTAGGCTGGTTTTCCTCACATGCAGCTTGCTAAACCACGTGTGTGGAGCACAAGAGGGATTTCTTGCACCTTCAAGACTCCTAATGATTTCCAGAGTTGTAACGCAGATACACAAGGGATAAAAATCTGACTGATTTCTTGCAATGCCACACTGAAAACAGGGCTAAAGTGGCCCTCACTGCTGCCCAAGCCCTGGGGAAAGAAGTAATCCTTAGCAGTAAGAGCATCAAACATTTGCCACCTCACAAAGCTATTACGAGAAGTCCAACAAGTCACTTCAACTACTCCTCTGAGGTAAAGCCAGGGAGAAGATTAAAGAAATCACCACACTATGCAAGAAATACAAGCATTTAAGTTGATGATTGCATTTTAAGAATACAAAACACCACCAAACCAAGCAAATCCTTTATTAATATGGCAGTCATGAGCTCAGCCAGGTATCAAGAGAGACTTGAGCACACGAATGACCCTGCTGATTGCAAAAGGCCTGGTCCTGTATTTGAAATGAGATGTTTAAATACTTCACGTAACTCTGACACCAGTGTTGGCATTAAATCATAGATCACAGACTGGTTTGGGTTGAAAGGACCTTAAAGCTCATCCAGTTCCAACCCACTGCCATGGGCAGGGACACCTTCCACTAGAGCAGCTTGCTCCAAGCCCCTGTGTCCAACCTGAACTGAGAACTGAAGGAGAAACCTGGAGTCAATTTATGTGTCTCCTGGCCTCAGGTCAAGAATACCACCGTGGTTTAGGCCCTTTTTACTTACATGAAATCTCTGATCCACCTCATAGTTGACCTGTTTCCTGAAGTCCTTACAAACGGAACATACAAACACAGGGAGACAAGGGGAAAAACAAAGCAGAAGAAAGCTACCAATTAGGATGAAAATTAAAATGAATTAATTCAAGAACACAAAGGCTGCAAGGATGGTTACAATTGTAAATTCATTGTCTAAAGCAATTTCATCAAAACCATTTCAAATTTTAGAGAGCAAAACCAGTGAAGAAAACTAAATATAGTTAAATACAGCTTTTAATGGGGGGGGAAAACACACAAGAAGTGTCAGAACTATTACGAGCTAGAAAGCAAAGAGTGCTGAGCAGCATGGGAGATGTCTAAATACCTTTTGTGCTACCAGGAACGTCAGCCTCCGAATCCCGTGTTCAATCAGGACTGATTTCTGTGAAAGGCAAGGATGGAAGCAGGTGAGTGGAGTAACAGAACCAGAACCAGTCAAAACCATGTCAAAGCCTTCCTATGAGCTGGAAAAGCTCCATGGAAGCTCCTGCATCTCTGCTGTGAGTTCCTAGTCCGCTTCAGCCGGCTCGCAGGTGGGGTTTCTCCTGTGAGGACCGTCTGGCAGCACACACAGCACATGCACTAATTAGATCTGAAGAGGTAAGTAACCGGAGCACAGGGACACGGGATTCCAGCTGAGCCTCGCTAACAAGTACAGCAGAAGAGTTACAGCCAAGTCTTGCAGGAAACACTCTTGCTCCTTTGCCAAAGGCAGTTGGTCTTTTTTTCGCAAGGATCACTTTGTGAAGGGAGCTCAACACAGACATGGAAAACAATGGGAAATGAGGTTTAGAGGAGCTAACCCAAGGAAGGAGGTAGCACATACTTGATTTTGGCACAACAAGCACACAGACAGCCCAGGCCAGGTGAGTCAACATGGCAAAGGGGAGAAGTGAAAGGTGTTATTTGTTTGGGGGTTTTCAAGTAGATTAGAGAACATCCATTCTGGTTGCTTCTTTCTCACATTCCACTAAGCCACGTTTCAAATGAGTGCTGCCGTCAGGATTTGCCACATCACTGCTCTTTTGAAGTGTTAAGATCTCATAATTCTGCTCCTAAAACTTCTGCCTTTCTCCTCCTTTTTCCAATTTAAAAGCAACAGCAATGGAAAAAGGAAAGAACAAAAAAGAAACAAGTGAGGCAGAGCAGGAACAAAACAACCCCTTTCAGCACAGACTGAAATGTTTTACTAAGGTTAAGCCCTTTGAAAATGAGCATCAGTGACTATATTCATGGCAAGAGGAAGAAAATAACTTTAATAATGCCATGATTTAAAAAGCAAAAATTGTTATTGCTTTTAAAATTCCACAAGTGGCAGACAATAACAGCATAGCAACAGGATTCTGATTACATCGTAATAATGTGGGTCTCACAGCAAGTCCACAGCTATTACAGAGCGATTAGCCATCAGCACCTGGAGAAACTCCATTTACACTGACTGCCTCAATCTCCTCCACAAGTCATTTACAAGTATATGATCCTAATTTCTATTAAAAAAAACACACACAACATGCTGGGACTAGAAGATTATTTGGACAATTTGGATCAACCTATTTGATAGCTTAATATGGTTTGGAATTTTTTCTCCCCCCTTCTCTCTTTCCTTTTATCCCCTCCCATAAAATGCCTGGAGCATGATCAAGCAGATGAAAAGCAGAACTAGTTTTAATATTTGGGTATATTCCTTGCTTAAAGAGACAGGGAACTGCTGAAGCCATGTGGATTCTAGCCCCATTTTAGAAGCTACTTGCTCAGTCCTCACAGTGCTTGCAGGTACCACCGATGCAGCAGTCTGGCTCATGCTTATGGAAGAGGCACAGAACAGATCGTATCAATTCCACCTTGAGCCAGAAATATCCTACTAGATGCTCCAGGATGCCAACACCACAGAGAACAAACCTTAAGTGCATTAAGACTATTGTAATATAGCAAATACAGACCATTTTAATGTCACTTCCCATGCCTCTAACAACTGTGTCACCACGGAGAGGGATACAGGACATTTTTGCAGAGCATCTGAAGACAGATCAAGATTCACCTGATGTATTTAAAACCTTAAAGGTCTTTTACCCTATCAAAAATTAAAGGACAGAAAGCCTGACCTGATGGATTTAGAACACACTGCAAAGACAAACAATGGCCCAGAGGCTTCAAAAAGGTGCAGCTACATCCAAAGCAGCAGTAAAGCTTTAGATGGGATAAATTAAGGACGCAACTGCTGCATTTATTTGTTTCCCAAAGCAAACAGAACCATCCTGCACAATGACACAGCTCCAGGGAGAGGATGCAGGTGACTTACCTTGCTTTGTGTGAACTCCCTGAACATGGCTGCCAGCCCATCATCATCCACATCACTGTCTGTTTTAATAGCAACGTTGAGAATGTGAATGGGCTCCTCACGGGCAGCCTGCAATTGAAAGGAAACATTCCCCATCAGAAAACAGTTACCAACAAGGAGTTCTCAAAAGAGGCTCCCTAAACACAACTCTAACATACAGATGCTCATGGGAAAATGGCCTCAGCAGAACACTAGCACCAAGGAAAACCATGAGGGAAATCCTTGATCAAGCAGCCTCATAAACGTGAAGTTTCACAGGGGTAAGAGTTAATGCCCACAACAGGAGCTTCACTTGGAGAATCCAATTGTGATGGTCACATCTGACTTGGCTAACCCGAGTGTGGTGCATTTGGATGCAGAAGGAATGCAGGGTCAGGTCGTCTCTTTACAAGACACAGCACAGGCAGGACATTAGAGGACCTTGGAATCAAGAGAGGTGATGAAATAAAGTGAATCCAAAGTGTAGGAGCAAAACAATGTGTGTCTTCATATCTCCACCAAAATGCAATAATGTGGAAGCACGAATTTACATTAAAGCTTTGAGAAATGACAAATTCAGCATTTAAGAGCCTGTGGTTAACTGTGAAAAACTGAGTATGAAAAGGAAGCTATCCTTGGTGAGGTAAGGAGGAGGTAAAGAGAGATCCGGGGGCATTAAAGCTGGTGGTAATATTTTGGAACAAGGCTACAGTACTCACACATCAGGATTAATGGATCAGTTTAAAACCAAGCCCTGTTCTGGACACAGACTGCATTCCCACAGTTTCCTGCTGTTGGGGGGCAGGACAGAGCAGTGGAGCAGCTACCTGTGTCTCTAAGGGAAACTGGTCTTCTGTTACTAAGGATTATGAACCATCTGCTCCCTCTGCACCTGTACTCCACATCAATGCAAAAACTAAGGGGTTCCTCTCATCTTCTCCTCCTCGAAACAGTACTGAGAGGTAGAACAGAGGGAAGAATCTGAATGTAAAGTGACTACGGAGGGTGTAAGGCACAAAGTAAGTCAGACTCAAGGTAAAGGTAGTTGAATATGTAGTTCAATTTCCCGATGCACTTAATTGTGGGTCTAAACTCTCAGTTATGCTGCTGTGGATTCTGTAATTGTGCTGATGTTAAAAGCTACAAACTAGAATTACATGGAGAGCAAGAGATTTCGTTGTAGTTTCAGAACAGAGTCAGAAAATGGCCACCTACTTTGAATCACCTGCTGTGGAACAAGCAAACGAATCACATACATAAATACATAAAGCTCTTAACTCCTGCTTCCAGCACTCAAACCAGTGAAAAGTATCTAGCCTGCAGTCACTGTGGCATTCCACACGCCTTCTCTTTCCAGGCTGAGAGCAATCTCCAGGGAAAAAACTGCTGTACCTTGTCTTCATCATACAAGGAAGCATGGCCAGCTTCGGGGAAGGTTGGGCTCTGGGGAGGAGAGTCGCAGAAGCAACCCATCACTTCATCAAAGATTCTGAAATACACCAGAGCAGTATTAGTCAACAGGCTGCTGCAAGCCCACACAGCACTGAGAGCCACAAATCATGTCACTAAAGGGGGGAGGGAGAGAAAGGAACTCCTTCCCTGTGCAGGACAAACTCAGAAGATGAAGAGGCAATACCTCCTCCACCCCTCTAAACAAAGCAGAGCCTGGATCTTCTACCATTAGTCAGAGATCTCATGGTTGTAAGCCCTCACGACTGCTAAAGGCTCTGCAGGGTGGATTTTGCCCACCCCTCCATGATTGAAATCATGAAGCCCACATCCTCCCACCTATATACATGTGAACAAGAGCGTTAGAGGAAATCAGCACGTCTACAAATGATCTCCATCAGCAGAGATTCAAGATGCTGATTCTTCTGGTTGCAGACTGCTCTTACAACAGTCCAAAGCTCTCTGTTGTCATCTCAAGGATCCAAGCAAACTTCCACCCAAAATCCCAGAACTTGGCTAACAAGCTCCAGCCCAGTTTAAACCTGACTCTAAGACAAGACAAAGGCTTTTTCCAGTTCCATTTGGGCCCACCTACGAAGGTGGGAACACAACCAACCCTCACCCTGCCCCACGTACCTGACAAAGTCCTCGAAGGTGCGGAAGGAGACCATGCCACCCATGCGCTGGCAAGGGGGGGTGAAGGAGTTATCCAGCAGTACATCACTCACACTGGCTACATGGACCATCCCGTAGTGATTGAGGTTGGAAGAGAAGGACATTCTAAACAGCAATCCAACAAGATAACAGTTAGTACAGACAAGGGAGAGAAGAGCATCCCTGGATAAAGATCTGTGCACGTATGCTCGTGGCTGTTTATCCACTACAACTGCTGCATCATTTGTTAGCTTCTTCAGCAAGTCAGGCCTGCAGTGCTGCCTCCAACAAAGCCCCTGCAGTGCTGGCATGCCTTGGTGCCATTAATGCCCTGAGCTGGACATTGTCCCAGTGTACAGGAACAGTTAAAGGAGTTAGGAAAGGATGTTATAACCTTTTCAAACCAGAATTCCTTAAGGAGTTTCTTGTGATGGCAGGTCAATTCTGGCTATGTAAAGCTGAAGATGGTTTTCCTCCTGTATGCACGTTCTGCTTTACAGGTGGAACACTGATACAAACAACAGTAATTCTAAGCTTTGGCATTCTGAAGGTTTAGTAAATTTTTACAAATTAAGTTCAAGTGTACCCATGCTATCTTATTGCTTCCACAATTTTTCTGGCCATAGCATAATTTCTGCTCCTCAAATGCAGTGTGGTACAGTGTCCTCCCCAAAGCCCTGTGCCAGAAATGGAGGGGTTTATAGTCTGACACCAGAATTGCCATTAAATAAAGTCCTATTACAGTGCCTTCCACTTTAATTACTCACCAGATGCACTCCTCTAGCTAATTTAATCCATACTTTAAAACCATTGCAACTCCCCTTGTTTTGCTCAGGTTTGATTGCTAAAAGGTGGCAGGTGCTAAATACAAGCAGTTGGCCACAGAACACAGAGCTCCAGGCACTCACTACTGTCATACTCATGCCTGATGTCCACCCTTCAAGCACTGAGGTACACCACAGCACACACATCATTCATACAGGACTCGATCCCTTATGTAAGTGAGGAGCACTGCAACACATTTACACAAGCTCAGAGGAAGGCACTGAGTAAGAGACTTCTATTTAAAGCAGAAGCAGCATTTACAAATGATCATCATTCCTTCCTGGCAGAGGGCAAGATCCTGAGTATACTGATCATCACTCAGTTCTTACACGAACTGGGGTTTGGTTCACTTTAGTAACTGTTTCTCATTTCTGAACATGACTATAGAGTCATCTTCATTCACTGAGGAGCCCACTTCCAAAGCTCCCTGCAACATGGTGAGACCCTCAAGCCTGCTCTGAAGAGAGAGGAACACAGAACTAGCACACGGCAGGGCTCTGCAACACAGAACAGTGCACGCGTGCTCATTTTGCTCTCCCCAGAGCTTAGGAAGACACTGATGGAGCTCAGCTTCTGTCCTCCCCAACTGGTGCCACAACAGGAGGCAGAAGAGGATGGGGACTGGAGGCTGCTGACGCTGCTACTTACCAGCTTTACTAGGATTTCTTTCTCTCCACACACAGAAAACCACTGTGATCTGGTCCTAAGTACATTGTTAAGGAGTCTAAACCATCAGCAGTTTGATTAATAGCTCTCCATGCTTAAAGTCACTCTACGTTCCTGTAATTTATTTCTGATTAAGAGCCATGAGACTTCCAAGCCCATTTTTACTATTTTTCCCTAAATAGGCTTGTAAGCAGCAATAAATAATAGGTATTCACGTTTGGAAAGAGAAATATTTTTCAGGACATGCCTTGGTGTACATTTCTTACAACCAATACAAAAAACTACCACAGAACAGTAACTAAACAAAGAGACAGGAGACATTTTTCATGTATTATTTAGAACAAGAAATACTTTTCAACTGAGACACAGGAGGAAAAATTAGTGTCCGAAACACAACAAAACATGCTGTCAGCTGTTTGAGATGTAGATTCATCTATGGTGGGAAGGAGGTGGAACAGCCTCGAAGCTAGTTATGAGAAACTAGGGTAGCAATAGGTATGTTATTGGGTAGGAGCAACTGCCTGGTTCCCTGTGACACCCTACCAGAGGGGCAACAGCTGGAATCCAGTCCCAAAAGCCAGACCCTACAAGCAGCATCCTGCTGGCAGTTTGCTCTGTACCATACTGCAGATGAGCCGAGTGCCCTGGCAAATTTAGTGACAAAGGTTGCTGCATGCAAAGGTTTTTTTAAAGGGGAGAGGAAAGCTGAAAACATGTTTTAGACAACGGGAGAGGAGAAGGGAAGGAAAAAGAAGAGTCATGTTTGAAAGCTTCCCAAGTAAAGGTAAGGGCACTAAAACAGAACAAGTTAAAACATTAAGTATTAGGCTACTTCTTTCTAGTCTGTCTTTTCAAATGTTAAAAGATGACAAGTACCATACCTGTTTAGCGTGGGGATGTTCCCTCTGCAATCAAACAACCACAGTTAGTTACCGATTGGTTAGTGACAGCCATCATCAAGAACTAGCATCAAGCTGATCCACAGACCAGCAACAAGTTTACAGTTTTACTAACCCAGAATTTGTCAACCATCAGGAATGGGGCAGGATTCAACTTCCTGGACCATGAGAAGGCCCCCACCACCTGACCTCGCCTGCAGGGCTGCCATGGGAAGGAGCACACGTGCAGGTAACATACCCCAGGAAACCATGCCGCGTTTGCAAGGTACCAGCATTTCTAGAGCATCAGACCCACCTCAAGCTCTTTGCATGCACACAAGCAAGACCAGAGCAGGGAGTTTAAACTCCCTGATGGAAGGGCAAACAGCACAGATGCTAAAAGTGACCATATCACACAGGAAGATTGCAGCGGGTTCAGGAAAACAAGGCAAATCCTCGTTGCCAAACCTCTTCACTAAGCAGCCATGCACTGGCTCCCACAACAAGGCAGTAACAAAGCAAACACATGCACGAACACCATTTAACACGTGGCACTTTCAGCATTTCAAGGCCTTGAATACCCAGAAGAACAAGCAGAACTTAAGGCTATTTATACAAATATTCCATGTCAGTCCACCTCTTCTCATATTTACATGCAGACCAAGGCTTAGCGATGCACGTGAGGCAGAAGAGAGTTGAGGGGCACATCTTCACCCCAGCGTGTGTGAAGAACTGCTCATGCTACATTCATGAAAGCACAAGGCCGCATATTGCTCCATGCAAGATGCAAAACCAGCTGTGATCTGACATTCAAAATGGTAAAGACTAAGCTGAAACAAAACCATGCATAAGGATGCTTGCACAAAGAGAACAGCAAACACTACACGATGGAAAGCGAAGCTTCAGGGAGCACATAACTGGACATTCACCCTTCCCTTCCCTATATAAACCTGTAGGAGATCAAACCACAGACTTTCTTAACATCCTTGTCCATAGGCAAGACCCCAAGTTAGTGGCCATGAAGTTTCAGTACTCAATGACAGGGCATTCCCAGGTTAATGCTGCTAAACACCCCAACTGCACCTGGTCCTGTTCTCAAGCTGATTTTGTCACAGCAGAGTCATAGTCACTGCAAGGTTGTGTGTTTGGTGCATTACTGGCAGAGGCATGAAAAGTTCCTGTGATTCCCTTAAGCCATACAGGAGAAAGCACAAAATGACCTTAAGACCTATCTGCTCAATGGTGAATAGTACTTAATGTTGTTTGGAGGCAGTGGGGAGAGACACTGAGCCTGTGGGTAGGACCAATGGGGCCATGGGGCCTCAGGGTGGGGGTGTGAGACTTTCTTTTGGACTATTGTTTAGCTTGGCAAATAGTGGGAAAGCTGCATGTCATCTGTTTCAGCTTGGAAAACCAGTCTGGAGAGGCCTGGCAGTTCCTACATGGGGTACACTTGTGCAGTGCTCCATGGAATGCTTTCAGAAACAGACAGGAAAAGAGCTCCAGCATAGCAATGTTCCTTTCCATCTCAAAAAGGGCTCCCTGTTGCCCTTCTCCAGGAACTCCAGCTGCTCAGTACGGAGCTGCAGAGGCTATGGCAGGAATTGCAATAAGGAAAACAGAAGACCCAGTGGCTGGGGATGTCAGAAAGGAACGGAGTAGTCTCCAAGCTGCACACTGTGGGGCTGGCTCTCTAGCTACCGGTCATGGTAGCTGCAGAGGGCTTCTCATAACAGGAGCTGCACTGTCACTTGTCACCAACGCATGCTAAGAGGCAGAGGTCTGGTATTTGCAGGGCAAGCAGGCCTTGTGAAAGGGCACTGCAGTTCACTGAGCTACTACACCCTGCACCTCAACAGAAAGCACCAGCTACCAGCCAGGCTGCTCAGGCCTGGGCAGCACCAAGGGGCTGGGAGCTGTGTAAAGGCACTATCCTCCACAGCCAACTGGTCACAGGAGCAGAAACCTTCCCACCACACCAGCCCCAGCCCTTCTCCCTGTCTCATTGGAACTCCTTTCTTGACCAGGTGTCGTGGTTTAAACGTGGTCTCACCGGGAATCTGCTCCTCACCAAAACACACTCTACTGTTACAATCCTGCCTGCTCAAGCAAGCCAAAATCCCCTTGGCTCCCCCTGCACCCCCAGAATGAATGGGAATTTGTTTCCCCTTATCCCTCCCTTTCTTTCTTTCATTTTTTTCTTTTCCAGCAGGAGCACTCCCCTATGGAATGATGGCAAGGCATGCAAAGCACCGCTGGTGAGAGCAAGCTGTGAGAGCCAGTGCCAGCGCAGGGCAAAGCTTTTGAAATGAGGCAGCAAAGCGGAATCAGCAGAGGTCGGCTCAATAACCCACTTGTAGTTATTAACAGCAGTACCACAGGAGAAAGAGCAATTCCACTGGCTCTGACCAGTGGCATTCCTCTTCTGGTTCTTCATTTCTGTAGAAGGAGCTAAACAGAAGGCTGTGAAACATGCCTCAAACCATACATTTTGATGGGGTTTTTTTCCTCTCCCTCTTTCTTCCCTCATTCTTCTGCTCCCTCTGTGATTCAGCCAAGCTGAAGCTGCTGCTCCAGTCCAATTTGCATCAAATTATCACCGTTCCATTCAGTTTGCTGCCCCTTCCACAGCCCCTTCTTTGCTCTGCTGGAAGATTCTGCCCTTTCGGAAACAGGCAAAGCCAAGGGAACAGCAACACATTACTGCTGGCTAATGAACATCCAACCCCCAGCACGGAGCTGCAGGGATTTAGGGGTGTCCTGGAAGCATTTCCCTCTCCCTCCCAAGAGCAGCCGCTCTTTCCCAACAAGGAGGGGACCTCAGGCTACCTAATGATGCACCAGAGTGGTACACCTGGCTCTGCAGTGTGGTCAGAACCCGGAGCAGCCACAGCTTGGTCAGTACCAGCATTCCAAGGCCCGATGCAAGAAGCTGTTTTAGCAACTCCTTTAGTCCCCAGAAAACACTCCTATGTTGTCAGGAATTCAAATCTTAGGAGTGTATCATAGTAAAATGAGAGTAGGAGGGAACCTATAAACCTGCTCTAAGTGTTGTTTTCTTACTCTTCTGTAAGAGCTCTGTTTGAAAACAGCAATAATTAACTTGGCTTTCAGCCTTCAAAATGGGTTTCTACCTATGTGCTAAGGAAGAGGCTGACAAAAAAGAACAACCAAAATACTCCATAGATGATAAAACATCAAGAGACAGCAAAGGAGAGATCATGCACCACTCTTTAGCCTCGAAATCAGCAACATCAAAGTCCAAGTAGGGAGTCAACAAACATCCACAAGCACAGGGAGAGGAGATACTGGGCAAAGCCAAGCACAAGATAGTTGAGACACTGATACTGTTGACTTTGGAAATGCAAAGGAACGGAAGACTAGAGTTGAATTCCACCCTTGGAAACATCACGGAGAGCAGGATGCAGTCCCAAGAATGGGATTCAGCTTAGGCAAGTTGCAGTAAGGCATTTGTCTGTATGCCCACGTTTGCTAAGTCGTGTGCATTCCCAACTCTAAACACAATGAGGGTGAGCTGGCATCAGACAGCTCATTACTGAGTTTCAAAGGTAAAGCTAAGCCAGTTATCAACACCTGAAGTCTTAATCTGCATTGTGGAAACCTTCCTTCACTGCCACCTTCCAATGGCACCTCCTGACTCAGGAT
Source organism: Agapornis roseicollis (assembly GCA_002631895.1). NCBI lineage: Eukaryota > Metazoa > Chordata > Aves > Psittaciformes > Psittacidae > Agapornis > Agapornis roseicollis. Next base: position 287,591 of record NDXB01017396.1, on the reverse strand, counting down.
TCCCCAGGACATGTTAAGGCCAAGTGTGGCAGAGAGTGGTGGCATGTGGGACAAAAGCAAGGCATGGGCTCAGCACATGGATGCATTGGGGAGGCATGGCCAAGGCATCGGAGGCAGCAAACCAAGCTGGGTTACACTTCAGTTTCCTCTGGGGCTCAGTGCATTCTGAAGGCATCATTGCCACACCCCAAAGTAGAGGTATATCCAGCACCTCTAGGTCCCCTTGCCAGCAATTGTCTTGGCATGGTTACCTCTGAGTTCTTCCCTTCTGATCCCCCAGCACATCTGCTACTGGAGAAGGAGAGAGCAAGAGAACAGCTGAACAACCTAGCTGGGGGACATGATGGTGACAGGGGGATGCTTCAGGAAGAAGCAGTGCAGCAGCACCATTCCGCAGCAGGCTCCAAAAGCTGGCTACAGCAGACAATGTCCCACTTTAATTTAAACCTTACAGCTTCAGACAGAAGAAAGGCTGTCCAAAAGCAGAGGAAGAGAGGGGGATTATTAGGTAACCCCCTTCTCCTGTTGAAAAAGCACTATAATTCCCTCTCCTAGATACACAATGTTTCTTTGAACAGATTTTAAGCTAAGATTAGGCAAGCACTGTTTCATGCACTGAACACCTAAGAAAGGCCTTTCAGTGTCTGTCACCTGGCCTGCCATTCTCACAAAGGAAGCTGGACTCTCTGAACACCAGTCAATATTCCACCAGCTTCCCATCTCAGCAGGGCAGTCTGAACAAGAGGGAAGCAAAGAACAGCTCAGAACAGGGCTCATTTCTTTCTCCCATCTTTTCTCACCAGGACTCTAGATGACTGAAAGAGGCAGGTTATCCAAATGCAAGGAGCTCTGCACATCAGTGTTTGTCTGCAGTACCCTGCTGCAGCACGCAGCCATCAGCATCCCGTGGACACTCTCCTCTCGCCTCCTCCAGATGGGATTACTGCAACGCCCTCTACTTGGAGAGGGCTGGCAAACTCCATTTACTGCAAAAGGCACCAGATGGTTACACTGTGCTCCTCATCTGCCTTGCACAGGGCAATAAGGACGCTGGGTTTGAGCTGGAAAGCCCTCTATGGTTTCAATTATAAGCGCTTTTTCTCCCTATGTCTTACCCTTGCAATTGGGATCAGTGGGGATTCTTACAACGGGATGTTTTCTATTAATTTAAACAAATAATTCCCAAACCAGTTTCTGCCCACAAAACCCACCAGGAGCAGGCTGCATTTCTATGACTTTCTTAGCAGATTTAATAGTTTTTCTTTCCTCTCTAAAGCTGTCCTGTGGGTAGTTGATGGCAATTGTTCAGTGGCCAGAAATACAAAGCCCGAGTGGCTGGCTGAGATTAGTCAGATCAGAAGTAGTGACTGTGGCTGTTGCTGCTACAATTAAGTAAAGATGTAGCTGGGTTAAATACCAAAGAATTTAAATACAGTAACCATTACTGGTTTGCAGTTTTCTGTACGTGAATATTTGTTCCAGTAAAATTTGGGCCCTTGAATGTTCACAGAAATCAAAGACACAAAAAGGACCAGGGTTTAAAAACACCTGATAAAGTGCTGGAAACCATGTGGCATCATACTAATGTGATGGAGCTTAGTAACACCAGCTCCAATAGGGAATGTTCTCTGGCTGACCAGGAGCCAACCTCGAAGCCTCAAGGGACCTTTTGCTTGGTCAGCTGGGATACTTTGCCTTTTGGGGTTTCCCTTGGAATGCATTTTTAGCTTTTCAGTCTAAAAGCTGGTGCTACACAAGATACAGAAAAACAAACGATGGACGCAGAACATGGTTGAAAACAACAAAGAAGACTTCAGCAAGACAGTATCAGTTTTGAGATTTCTGTATCTTGGACTTAGCACAAGGTCTGCCTTTATACCCAGCTTAAACCTCCACACACAGAGCTAACTTAAGCCCCAGGTATGCTGCTCCAGGCTGTGCTTCAGCACCCGGGCACACAATAGCTGCACAAGCTGGTGCACACTGCAAGAAGCTGCATCAAGCAACAGGAGCCAAATTCATTGCTAACAGACCGAGGTGCAACTCCAAGTGACTGAACTCCAAGGGCTTGCCTGTACAAGCAGTGGCTTTGTCCCCAAGCCTGCTGGCCTCCGCACAAGGACTGCAATGCGCTTTCAGTCAGCCATCAGCAGTGCTGATGGCTGAGAAGCAGAACCGAGCCACAGAACATTGCCCCAGTGAATCCAGCATCAAGGGGAGAGGAGATTTCAGGACAAAGCAGCAGTTCCCTAAGCAGGAAACAGCTCTCCTCTTCCAGCTGACCTTGTCCAATTAAGCTTGTGCACAGTAATAGAGCCGTGGGCAGCATGGGCAGACCAGATAACCCCCAAGCAACAGAGGTAACTGAGACCAGCAGAAGGAAGAAATGGAGAAAGAAGTGGAGGGCTGGGGGGGGAGCATTATAAAGGGATACTAAAAATAGTATGCAATTATTTACAAATACTCTAGAAATGTAGGAACCAGATGAGACCAAATGCACGTCCCATTTGTATCAGGAGTGGTTTGCGCTGCTTGTTGAGGGCAGTCATTCATTTCTAGCAAACCAGATTCTGAAAACCATCTCATAAAATGTACTGATGGGTTCTCAATGAAGCGAGACTGGACCCCATTGCCCAGCCCCACCAAAAGGAAAAGGAGGAAAAAGATGTTTGGAAACAAAGGAGAAAAATAGCGCCGGTGCCTTCCAGCCAAACCAGCACAGACCAACAGTGGCACCCGGCGGCCACCGAGACTCACTGCGCCAAAAGGAGAACAGTGGCTAAAACACCCCCTGAGCTCCTGCTGCAAGTGAAAGAACCCGGGAACTGACTCAGCTGCCAGCGCTGAAGGGGTTCTGATAACCAAGGGGTTGTGTGTTTGGCGTGGTTTTTAAATGCTCTTAGCACACAGTAGGAGATGTGACCCTGCTTCTGTAAGATGGAGCAGCCAACAGTTGATGTTTTTGGTTGCAGGCGTAAGAAATACATCTGATAAACACTGGCTGAAAGCCACAGTATGTCAGCTCCAGCACTTCCATTTCAACCCATTCACACATGCATCTTGGGCTCCAAAAGAAGAAAAATACATGCTAGAAAAGGTTTCACCTTATCCAGTAAAGCCAAGTTTGAAAGTAGAGCCAATCCCAAACAGATACAAAGGGCTGGCAGGGGAGTGCTGCAGAAGGGACAGAGGATGTTTGACTGTTCTTTATTGAAATTCCCAGTAACTGATTATTCTGCCTGGAATTCTGTCTTTTGGAAGGCTCAGGGTTCAGCCAGAACTGAACTTCTAGAGGAAACTTCCTACAGAAGCTGAACTTCATCAGAAAATACATGAAAACTATTGTATGTGAATGAATCCAAACTGCAGAACCTACCCCCCACAGCTCCTGAGGTTTGAAATAGCTCAGGAGAAGGCACTGGGCAATGCAGGGGTTTATCTTAAGTAGTCTGTGCTTATTTGAGGCACTGGGACTCTCCCTTTCTCCACCAATTTTGTTGCAAGCTTCCTTTGCTAAGATCAGATGCGGTCCCTCCTAAACCTCCCGCTCCAAAGGCGCCTGCAGACGTGATCTGACCTGTTTGGGTGGGAGGTGGGCAGCATGAACTGGAACTCCACCACACAAGTGTTGTCCTTCAGCTGGCGATGCTGGACACTGTTTAACTCATAGGCAATATACGCCCTTCGAACGTACACCTAGTTAGAGAGAAAACACCATCAGCTTAGCTGGGGTAAGGAAGCAGAAAGAGACAAAGGAGCAAACGATACACCAGAGACTTAAGAAAGAGTAAAACTGAAACAGATACCCCCCCCCCCCCCCCCCCCCCCCCCCCCCCCCCCCCCCCCCCCCCCCCCCCCCCCCCCCCCCCCCCCCCCCCCCCCCCCCCCCCCCCCCCCCCCCNCAAAAACTAAAAGGATATCCCCCCCCCCCCCCCAAATATCTCAATAGAACTCTAATTCACTAGAATTTAAAGTTATCCTTTGAGGAAGGTTGGTCTGGCAGGATGCAACCAATAACAGGGTAGAGGCTGACCACATTCTCTGACAGCAGCTTCATTTCCAACCCTTTCAACCATCTGATTCTTCAAGCAAAGAAGGAAAGTGAATGAAGTTCCAGATTCACATTATTAATATCAATGCTGTTAAATGCCAGATTCCATGCAACTGGCAGCTCTCCTAATCTTGTGCTCAAAAAAAAACCCCATAACAGAAAACAAAGAAAACTGAAGGATATTTGGTTTTCTCAATGGCAATAGGCTTACCTCCAAAGCTGCCATCCTTACCACCTGGTTACTGTGGTAGAAAAAGTTGGGAAGCACATCAAAGATGGATGTCTCAGACAAAATGAGTTTCTAGAAGAGACCACATTAGGCATGAGCGTTAAGAGGGAATCGCCTGTCTCGCAAATAGGGTCAGGCAAAAAACACAAACACACCCCAAATGAAGCCTGACTAGTTCTGATTTCTGTGCTTTTCCTGTTGTACATCAAGGATTATGACCCTTTTATATTAAATCATGGAATATCTCAAGTTGGAAGGGACCCAGAAGGATCAAATCCAACTCCCTGATCCTGCTACCTAAAACTAAACCATATGACTAAGAGCATCATCTGGACACTGATCTCCGACAGGCCTAGTGCCACGACTGCTTCCCTGGGGAGCCTGTTTCAGGGACCAACCACCCTCAGTGAAGAATCTTTCCCTCATGTCCAATCTGAACTTCCCCTGATGCAGATTCATCCCATTCCCTTGTGTCCTACTGCTGGTCCAGCACCTCTCCCTCTGCTGCCCTCCTCGAGGAGGTTGTGGACTGTGATGAGATCATTCGGATATCAGCATAGGGGTGAAAACAAAAATGAGAGAGAAGCTATAAACCAGAATAATACAATTTAAAGACACAAGGACCTTGGTACTACAGGTGAGATTTAATACAAAACATGGAGATCAGAGAGGAGAAAGCAGGGAAACAAGGAGAGAAATGTGGTAGATACCTGCAGGTTCTCAATGCAGAACTGGTGTCCATACATGTCAATGGCAGAGAGGAAGATGGACTCCACCTGGTTGTGACGCAGCTCGTAGGAGGGCAAGTGGGAAGCAATGAGAACCTGGTGAAGAGCACACACAGGGGATGTCAGTGAAGGAGCGATGCTGAGCCATCAGCTGTTACCTCCGGAGCAGCACCAGCCTGCTCCATCCCAGCAGAGGCGGCCGGTTTCTCCTGTGAATTCTGTGGCACCTGGGTGATGCTGCAAACTCTCTCCCCTCCCCAGCCTCATTTGTGTATCTGCTCCGTTTGTATTACTGGCAATTCCCCATGGAGCAAAGGAACAGCTTCAATCAAGTTCCATCAGTGCATGTGATTTAGCACCGCAGAGCTGCAGTCCTGGGGACTGCCTGACCGGCTGTTAATTGGAAAGCAGAGCTGGCAGGCAGCAGCTGTGGGGAGCAGCACCAGAGCCTGCCTCTGCACAGGCACCGGGACACACTGGTGCCAGGTATTAAATGCTCAACATGAAGGATGCAGAGATAGGAAGGGGAAGCAGCTTGCAGGGGAAAATGAAGTGAAAGAGCAACATAAAGACATAGACAAGGACGGCAGCACCATCCCCAGCATGCTGCTGAGAGGTTCAATAACTGAATGGTTCAAGGACACAAACACAATCCTGAAGGAAACATAAGGTCACTGAGCAGCTTCAAACACACTGCTCATTTTCAATAGGCAAGCTCTGAAATAAAAGGAGTGACCCTCAAAGTGTCAGCTTCCCTGTTTTCAGAATGGAGATAGGGACTGTGGAGTGAAAGGAGCGGTCAGGCTGCAGGGCTGGCATTACCATGAAATGATTGTGCCCTCTCACTCCTTCCTGAAGTGCTGAAGAGGAAGCTCACAATAATATCCAAGTAGATATCTGGCATTCAGATTATTATCTGTACTAGAATGTTGGAATTGCCAATATCAGGAGTTTTCCCAACTATTTTCAGATTAAAAGATTGACAAAACACAACTCAAAGCCAAAAGAAATCTGCAAAAGACCAACACAGTTCCTTGCAAGAATTCCTTAGTGGCTGCAAGGAACATGTAGCTCTTGTGTAGATTTCTCTCCGTGTTCTGTGCACACCAATTCACAGCTGTAAGGCTGCTGATGAACCCAGATTCATCTCCTGGCTATTCACTGCACAGCTGCCTCCACATTCCAGGCAGCCTGAGCTAGTCGGGTTCACAGATCATATAGGCAGAAGAAACCACAGCAACCACGTATTTCGACTTCCTCTGTCACACAAATGACAGGCGACTCCAACTAACTCCTACTTGAGCCAGATAAAACCTTTTGGAGGAGGCACAAAAGGAATGTAGCCTGTACTTCAAATATTACAGTGGTTGGGAATCCACTGCAATCTTTGTTAGCCTGTCACAGTCATTCACCATCAGTTAACTCATTTCATTGTTAAAGCTGCTCACAGTAATCTACTCGTCACATTTGCACAGTAATCAAACTAAACATCAAGAGATATAGACTTTCCAAAAGAGAGAGCCCTGAGCGCGAGCAGCCCCTATTGACTGATCTGACCAGGAACAGCACAGCCTGGCTCTCGCAGGGATCAGCTTGGATTCTGAACACGCTCCCTTACCTGCCGCGCTCGCAGGGCCACTTTGGCGTTGGTCGTCTTGCTGAGCTGGGTCAGCTCTGTCAGAATATTGATCAGCTCGTCTGTCAAGGTGGGGTCACGGCCACAGAGCTGGTCCTAAACATCAAGAGAACTGAAAATGCTTAGAACAGAGGAAAGCCATCACAGAGGAGCTGAAACCTGGATTATACTCGCACGTGCTGGACGGCATCGCTTCAGCAGGTCTCCATCACTCTGTAATGCTGTGTTGACAAGGGTATAGGTACTGGGCTCTCAATACTTTTACACATATAAATAAAGCTACAGAGGAAAGAAGGGACTGGCACTGTCACCCATTTTCTTATTTGTAGCATGTGCTGTGGCATGCAAACTGACTTGTCAGAGACTGGGGTTAAATGATTTCCCATTACCCAGTTCCAGTTTTGCACCAGAACTCCCCTCTAGCAGCAATGCAAAACCCAAAGAGCATTTAATTGTAGTGAAATGCCTTTGTTCCATGCACGGTTTAACAAAGCTTCACCATGAAAGGTGACCAAACAGAAGGCATTTATCTGGCAGGAGAACCTCCTGAAGTCCACTTCAAAACCCCTCAAAACCCCCGAAAGCCCTACAACTCCCCAACCACACACTTGACACAGCATCTGCAATACCAGAAATGGAAGATTCTGTCATTCCTCTTAATAAGGCTACACAGAGCTAACCAAAACCATAATTCAATTCCCATGAATAAGCCCACAGTCTTGGACTCAACTGTGGCTCAGTGGCCTGGGAGCTTCTTCCTCTCACTCCCGAAGCTGGAAACCTTCTAGGAGCCTCTAATGTGTTTCTTCTACCCAGCACTTAACAGCTTTTCTCTTGGTAATGAATCACAGGAGGAAATGAGAGATGAAACTGGGATTTGCAGCAACAGGAAAGAGTGCTGGTGTCTTTAAGAGATGTCAAACACACAGAATCCAGAAAAGACCCTTTGAAGATCCAAGGAATAGAAAGGGAAAAAGGGAAACCTCTGTGCAGCAGGTTACACTGATAAGCCTGCCAGGGAAAACAAACTAAAAACCCAAAAGACAAACAATACAAGTCCCATAGACGGACTAACAAATTACAGCTCATGCTACATACCATTCCAAAGGTAAACAGCTACTATCTCTTACTAGATCATTGTCTGCTATTAACCAGTCTTGGACCAGCAAACATTTCAACACATACAGGAAGGATAAAGTAGTTCCCATCCTGCTTCAAATGTGCTAGCTGAAAAAGGTGACGGATGGCAGAACAACACTATTGCTAAACCATCCTCAGAGCCCCTTGTTACTGATGGATTCCCAGGGATATATCCATAACAGGATAACCATGAATGTATTTTGAGATGACATTTGCCATTGGAGGACAAACTTAAACCACCCCACAGAAATAACTTGGCAACAAACTGCCACAGCCCACCAAAAGTGTCAGGGATCCCTCCAGTGTGTTTTAAGCTCTTGCAAACTGGGATGGCAACCTTTACTTGACTAGAAATCATAGAATCATCATAGAACAGCTTGGGTTGGAAGGGACCTTAAAGCTCATCCAGTTCCAAACCCCTGCCACAGGCAGGACCCCTTCCACTGGAGCAGCTTGCTCCAAGCCCCTGGGTCCAACCTGGCCAGGGATGGGGCAGCCACAGCTTCTCTGGGCCCCCTGTGCCAGCGCCTCAGCACCCTCACAGGGAACAGCTTCTTCCTAGTAATAACTCCTAGGCCAGGAGCTGGGAAGTAACTGACAGTGGTTGGCAGAACGGCTGCAGAGGAAGGAAAAGGCTTTGACGTTTCTCTGCATTCCCTGTCTCCCACCACACACCAACAGGAAGACACAGCACAGCTCTGCCTCCAAGGCACGGCCTGCCCGGAGGTGAGAAACCAGACACGGCAAAGTTTCAGTCCTGTTTTACGGAGAAATAATCAGGATGCCAAGAGCAAACTGAAGCAGGGAAACTGGCCCCGCGCTGGCTCTGCCTGCACTGATTGGCAAAGGCAGCAGCAAAGCCTCAAACCAGCTCTTTGACAAGGCCTAACGCCTCCCCGGCACCCCCGTGTAATTACACACTTGAGTGACTGGACTCTGAAGCAAATTGAAGGCCTGAGCTGTGAACAGCTGCCATTTTCTCTCTCCATCACGCCAGCATGATTACTTGAGAAATGAACAGCCCCGGCCCAAAGCTACTCCAGAATTCTCAGAGGAAATATGGCTCCGTGTTCAAATAATGAGATTCTTAAGGCAAGTGTTACTTACAATCACACGGCACAGCAGAAAGGGAAAGAAAGGGAAAGAGGAGGACAAAAACACAAGGAGGGGGAAAGGAGAGGCAGAAAGAAAGAACCGGTCCTTCTACCTCACAGATTGGAATTGAAGAAACCCAGCCTCAGCCTAGCACAATGATGACTCTGTTCCTGCTTTTGAGAGCTATTTTGGGCATGGCTACTCGGACAGATTTTTGGCAGGATCAGCCCACATTGTGCTTGTAAAATGAAATAGAAAAGGAGCATGGAAAAGAGAGAGATAGTATTGAAATGAGCCTCTTACAAAGCAGGATACCTAGCTGTAGTCTGTCATAGCTAAATTCAGCCCGCCTTGAGGATGGGGCATTCATCCTGCTTCAAAGCGTTTTGTGGGACAAGGAGTTCTGGAGGCTTTTTATGAAATATGAACTAAAGGAGACAGGACTCAATTGGGTTTTAATTACTTTTCCTGGGAATGTCATTTACTGGGAGTTTTACCCATTAGTGGGACTGAAGTAGATGAAACTGAGAGTTTTCATGGAGTAATAAGCCAGAATAAGCAGCGAAGGTGATGGCAGGTGCTGGCATGAGGATTCATTTGTGTTCCTAGGGTGGAATCTGTGTCTGTCCAAGAGCAATTCTGACCCCAGGCCATTCCCCATCCTTTCGCAAGCCCCCTGGACACCATACCAAGGGTCAGAGGCCTGATGTGAAGAGACCAGCTTTGTGCTGAGATAGTGAGTCAGATTCCACCATGCAGACCAGAATACACTGATCCAAAAGCACCATTGCAGGCCTGAGATCAGACTGAGACCATAATCAGGAAAAAGCCAAAAGAATCCCCATCAGACCCGTAAGACCCAACTACGGCTCATCAAGGCAGAGCACGTGAAACTCCTCAGAGGCCTCCATATGGGCTGGCTCATGCTATTCCCTACCAGGATATAACCCTCATTAGTAAAGAAGGACCATAAAAATGTTGCTATTACAACATCTGCTTTTCATGCTGGCAGCATACTGCTTTGCTTTCCAAGCAACTCCAGTTTGAGTACCGTGAGCTATATAAACACAGGACCTCTCTGAGGCCTCTGGAGATGAAGCAGCAAACTAAACCAAGTCACAGCCCTCTAACATCCTCCCAGTGTAAGAGTGAAGTCTGCATCCTTATCTCCCCACAGACACTCACAAATCACTTGCCTCTCATAGGCAACCATTGCAGGACAGTCATGAACCAGAAGGTGCACAGACACTGAGCAGAAGAGTGTCCTGGGTCTCCTCTAACACATGGTTACATGCCCCAAGAAAACATGAAGAAACCCCCCTCTGCTGCCACTGCTTCTGTAGCCAGAAGCTTCCATCTCTGAGGAACAGAGCCGTCAATTCAGCACCTTTCAAAGCATCAAACACACAACTACAAGAAGCAGCAAATTTCTAGAGCACCAACAGACAACTTACAATGAGCATTGTAACAAGCAGGTTCTTCTTGGTGACCTGAGCATGTGAGAAGATGTAGTTCAACACAGCATTCATATCACTTTTATTCTCTTCCCGAAGCGTAAAAACACACTTGTCATAGTGACCTGCAATCAGAAAGGCACATTGTCCCCAGTCTCCACAACCCTGTGTTAAGGAATACACATTATAAGATGTGTCTTTATTTTTCTCCATACATGTTTTGAGAATCTGCTTTGCATGGCCCACCCAACTCTGAGAATAAAGCATTCCTTCCACCAGCCCTCAACTGCAAACTGGGATTTAAACATCCTACTCTTGTAAAAACAGTCCCAACACCAAATACCTCCTTTGTGAGCAATTCTAAAGGGAGGAATGGTGAGCCCAGTCTTTCATTTCAGTGACAACCAAAATAAAATAACAGCAAAAAGACTTGCACCATCCTCTACTACCAGCAAATTGAGGTGGAAATGAAGCTGCAGTACCATTAGGACGGTGCAGGTAATGGAGCAGGACAAAAGAAGAGTGGAATCTGAACCACCTGTAAGAGCTGGAGCCTCAAAATCACCTAGTGCTCCACTGCCCTCTTGTGCCTGCCGGAAGCAGTGCAGCGCATTTAGCTCGATTGTGTTTCAGGCTGAGGTTTGTTCTTGGGAACAGCGAGCAGTTTCCTGGTGTTTTACTGCGGGTGCAAACAACTCAGTGATCTTTTGGGGATTCTTTTACTGCACTTGATTTTCTTCCCATAGAATTTAATAAACAAGCAAGAGAGACCTAAACCGGGTGGTGAATTTAAACAGTTTTTCCAACTCTAGTTTTGCTGCAGATGCTCAGGAATCAGGAAATAAATCAAGCTTCTAATATGAAGCTTCTACATGGGGAACCCTAACCCTGACCAGAAAGAAAGTCTTTATTGAAGGGGGTCCATGTGGACCTTCTGGCACCAAGTGTGGTTCTTTCAGAAGTCAAATCCTTGATGTTCTTAAGAGACTCACCATGCTGAAACTGAGTCTCCACCTTCAGATACTGACGGAGCAGATCCATCACCACTGCTTTCATGTGACCTCGAATGCCACTCCGGTACCTGCAGAAGCAAGTAAGTGAAACCTAGCACTGAGTGAGACTGGCCAAGCACAGCTTCTGAAGACCCACAAGCGAATAACACTCACCAGGACTGGCAGAGCAAACCTGTTTGCTTACAGAAAGCAGCATACCCGAAAACCCTAACTGTTATGTGAATCCATAATTCCTGCCATTAATATCATGGGAAGCGAGGCTCACGTTTTGCAACCAAATGTCCTTTTTTCTTCTACAAATACTCAAAACTCCAGACAGTAGAAGGTGTAACGCACACCAGCAGCTTGGTGGAATGGTCAAGATATGATCAGTGTCAGGACAGAAATTAAATCTTTCATATGGCAAAGGAGAAAAAAGGAAGGATATGTCTGTGTGCTTTCCACAGGCAGCCAGGAGCCACACACATCCTCCTCACTGTGAACCTGAGGGAAGTGCGCAGGCTTCTTCCTCATGATTTAGACTCTGAGAGCAATAAAACCATCTGAATACAGATGAGCAGGCTCAGGTCTTTCAAGCAGCAGCAGAACACCCCAACCAACCACCCAACAGTTAGGGAGCAGCCCTGGAAACGGCTCACCTCTGTACCAGCTGCACAATGCTCTGAGTGTTCATGAAGAAGACCTCACGCTCCGACTTGCGGTTCAAGGTGGCTGCGTGGCTATCCAGGATATTGGCAATCTGAAAGAGAGCAATCACATCAGAGTCCCTGTCCTGGTGGGACAATCTGGCTGACCAACCAGCAGAGAAACTGAGCTCTTCCAAACAGACCAGAGCTCCAGCACACCCCAGCAAAGACCAAAGCCTTATCAAGTGCTGAGGAAGTTAGTGACCTGACAAGGATACAAAAATCAATGCACAATAGCATATACTGGAGAAATCATCTTCCAACACCTCATTACGTGACCAGGCCTCCCTTAGTTGCAATCACTTTCTTTAAGGTTGACACTACATATTGCACTGCAGCACATGCACCAGGCAAAAAGCAAGTAAGTAAATGCCCACAAGGCCACTGATAGGATTAAACTGCTGCCAAACTGCCTGTTTAAAGCTGCACTGAGCAGGGAACACACATCCTTCAGTACAGGCAAAGCAGGCAAGCTCAAGTGATACAGGTTAAGTATATTTCACCATGAAAATCCCATGTTGAAATGCATCCTTCAGGTCCAGCTAACCTCCAGATAATTTAAAGGAGCTTTCCCTCCCTCTCTCCTTGCCCCAATACAAATCCCCTATAAAGTGTGGTTTCATCACCTGTTGGCTGGGAAACTGGCAAAGGACTGATGTGATATTGCTGGCATACTGGGCCATCTCCTTCTTGATGGACTTCTCTACATTGGGTGGAATCCGTCCAGAAACACTGGTCATGATGTCCTGAAGCTCCAGCAGAGGTAAAGATGGATCTCTCAGTGTCTTCATTAGTCGCTCAACCCAGCCCTTCACCTGGAGAGAGACAACCCAGTGTAAGGACAAACATGAAGAAAAGAATAAGCAGCAAAAACGGAGAGAGGCTTTCGTTGAGGTTTTCTTCAATACTGTTTCATCACACAGCTAATCCAGGGATTGAGAGAGAGAGCTGGAGTAGATGAGACAGCTGCTGTGCTACCTTAAACCAAGAGCTGACTCAGATTTGTCCACCTTTTTACCTCCTCTCTCTAGGACTTCTACCACAGCTGGCTACATATGTAGCTCCCATGTACAAGGCTGCAGTCACAAGCAGTAAAGATCAAGCTCAACTCCTTGTCTTTGTTTTGGGTGTCACCAATGGGATTCTCTCATCTTACTTTCTGGTGAGATTGGTTGGGAGGAAGTCTAAGAAAGAAAACTGAATTGAGCCGGCACTAGCAGGGTAGTACTGGCTGAATCCTGACATGCAAACTGGCCAGCCAAACCTTGAACTAATAAAGAACCAATGGGTACCTTGCTGCTGAAGTAGGGCTCTGGCAGGCAGTATCCGTTCATAACATTGACCAGGTTATCCAGGACATAATGGAAGATGCGATGGAGTTTCTCACCTCGAAGCGCTGTGCTCTGGATCTGTGGCAAGGTACCTGTGTGCAGTTCAGCCTGGAAACACAAGGAACAGCACAGTTGGTCACTAAGCCACCTGCATGGTATCATCCGTGGTGCTAACATCCAGTTTACCCTCAACTGGAGGGTCAGACTGAACTTGAAAGAATTCCCAGTGTGGAAAATGCACTTGGTTGAGAGACAGAAAGGTTATGAGCTGGATCTCCAACAGTTCCATGTTGTGTACACACACAAAACAGGCCAACAGTACTACTGAGGTGAGAAGGAAACAAGAACATACGTAACTTTACCCTGAATCAAAGAAAGAGACAATAATCTGAGTCCTAGTCCTCATCTGAGACAAATGAGTGGTAAAGTGACAATTCCATTGCACTGCACACACCTGAAATTGGTTTCTTACACGGGACCACCTCGTGCCACTCTCAACATCACTCCCCTATAAAACCACAACAAACATCGGCTCTTCCTGCAACTTCTCACCTGCTGAACCCTGCTGGGATCATCCAGCTGGAGCTTGGCAATCACACAGCCTGGATCCAAGACAGCTCCTGGGCGTTTGACATAATGGATGCAGCCTGATTCTCCTGCTGTTAGTGTCATCACCATTTTCATTACCTGTAGCAAGGGAAACACGTTACCCACTTAGCCGCCACATTCCCCCAGTGGTTCTAGTTTTGTGAGCCAGCAGCTAATGTCCTACCACAGGCAAAGCTCCATGAGCACCTTTTGGATTCAGACTTTCTCAAAGGCTTAAAAGCACGCACACTGGGAATGAAACCCCAGACAATAAAGAGAATGGTAGAATGGAATAACTGGCCACAAACTAGCGCAGCAGGAATGCCATCTGTTCCACACTGCCTAGACCAATAAGTATCATGAAGGTCCCATATCCAACACATTGAAAAAAGCAGATACAATTTACTGTGGCAATAGAGTTCACTGGGCTCTAAAGGCTAGAGGTCAGTGAGCCACTTGCAAAAGCTACAGCAACACGTTCACTTCTAGCAGAAGGAACCAGGATTGCCTTCTAGAGGTCTCAGACTGCCCTTCGCAGAGATTCTTCCTTACATCAACATGGAAGCTCTTTGCCTTCAGTGCAGAATGGCTGGGTATGAGAGGAGACTGTTTAGTTTTACCATTGGTATACTACACACCACAACTGGGAACACAGGAATTGAGTAGGTGGTTCCTTCATAGCCATGGCTCTGTTGCAGTGTAAAAGCACTCACATGAAACATCTGGATCTCTGACTTGGTATTTTTCTCCTACACATTGTCCTCAATGGGTTTAATTGCCCCTCTGTCAACACACACCCTCCCCTCCCTCAAATCTGTTTGAGCCATTCACTCCTACACAATTTCTCATGCTTTCCTCACAGTGATGCAGAAATTGTTCATCCTCCTCTTCTCCAAGACTTAAGGAATTTCCAAGGGAGAAGGGAGGAGTGACACTGATTAACTCATCCGATCAACCTGATAAATGAACAGGTAATCAGTCAACTCTCTATTTGCTGCTTGACCTTGTCATATGACTGTTTCTGAGTCTGTGTTAGTGCTAAATAGTGGTCTACACACAGCCTTCTTCACCACAGCTAGAAAACACAGTACACATGGACACCGCTCTACCTTGGTGTCACAGCAAGATCATGTGTTAGCCCACATTAAAACACAAACATCTGGAAAGGAAATACTGTGACTTATCCCTTGTGCTCAGTTCCCAGCTTCAAAACATTCAACTTCTCACCCCCCTCACCAGCTTTTGCCTGGGCAGACTCAGCATCTGCAGCCAAGTCAGTTCTCTGAGACTCTTTTACCTCTATTTCTGCAAAGCACTGGCCAGCAAACACGTGGCCCCCATCCTCCACCACATACTGGATAAGCTTCCCAGCGGAAGGTGAGCGCAGAATGGAGGGATCGTTCTCCTTTTCAAACACACAGGTCTTGTTCCCTATAGTGATGCGATACCTGGGAAAGAACAGGATAAATCACTGCAATAGAATTTCTTGGGGAAAGCATGCAAAGGGGAAAATGCATTCCCTCTTCCCTGTTTTAAAGAGACCCCCTCAACCAACTCTTCCAAGCTGAAAGGCCCAGCCCTGCGCCTGAAAGTTCATATTAGCGCTATCAGACTAAGACTATGGAAGCCAAGGATCAGAAAGCAGACACAACAGCCCTTAGCAAGGTTGGCTGTGTGCCACTTTCGTGCTGCTCCTCCACAAAACACTCACTGCCAGAACCAGAACCGAGGAAGTTCCAGATTTCATATAAACAAAGCCTGGTGTTATTGAAGATGACACTTGCTACACGTAACACTCAACACATGCACCAAACTGCCCATGCAAAATCATCGTGCCCAGCAGAAAGCTGAAGAGAGCAGGAGTGACCAAAACTCTCCTTGTACTCCTGATCAGATTCCTTACGTTTGTCACAGAAAAGAAACCAGCAGAGGGGGCAGTGGTTCATGTTCCAGAAGACGGGAGATTTACGGACCTTATGGCACTGATCCCTGCAGGGAGTTTTGAGGAATGCACTGAAACAGGTCTGTTTCTGAGGCAGTTGTGGGGTTTCAAGGATTTTGAAGATTTTCATATTCTGGCTTTTGTTTGGTTTTTTTATAACTCAAAAGGGCACCTTTAAAGAGCCAGCAGGAGAACATGGACTCCACACACATCCAGATCTTTGCTAATGGTAGCCAAGATCTGCTCTTCAGGTGAAAGCAACTTCTCCCTTTAAGCTCATCCACGCTACACTCAGTAGCCTCTTCCTATCAGAACATTCCATTCCCAACTGATGTGTAAAGTTACAAATACACCTCATTCTGGCTTGTATGCAAATTAAACAGGTTGCTACCTGTCCACTTCTTCTTTCATGTAGGTAGTATAGCTGCTACCATCGTAAGACAGGAGCAGGCCCCCATCACTCAGCCGGTGCACGTCCACCTCCACACAGGAGCTGTTCATGATCACCACGTAGGAATTGGGAGACTGCCGGGTCACCTGCAGGTCCACAAGAACAGTATGGAGCCCATGAAATGAACCCAGCATTTATAGAGCCTTGGTTGCCACAACACAGTTTTCCAGCACTCCAACAGTGGGAATTGAAGGGGAACAGAGCCACTTGTTCTCATGTTAGATGGGAAAAGCACAAGAATTTGGGATCACAAGGCCAAGCATTTAGCAGTCGAGAGATACCAAAACTAATGCTGTCCATTAATCTTGATTAAATCCTTTCACACATACGCATTAATAGTACAGGATTGATGATGCAATCATATACCATTTCTTCACCCTGATCTACATACAAGGCACAGTCATGTACTAATATTGCCTAATGAACCAGAGAAGTAACAAAAAAGAGACTGTCTCATGGAGCAAGCAGCTAAAGCTCTCCCTGGAGAAAGGCATCCTACCACAGCTTCTGCCACAGAGCTCCTGCTTGAAGCTGGCTAAACACTTAGAGTACCCTTTAGAGCTGTTCAGTGCCTCTCACCAAAACACAATCATGGAGGTGCAGAATATTTACAGCTGCAAAAAGCAGGGTATGGTCATGTCACTAAAAGCTGCACTGTAATAAATTTGCCCAAGTAAGCTCATTGAGATTGCACAGGCAAATCTTCGGTCTAGTATTTCCTAACCCTTGTATACTTGGTTTTGAAACCTCTCAACAGTATTTCTAACATGGCCTTTTTGCACACAGCAAAGAAAAAGCACCACTAAAGAGAAAAAAATGCTACAGATTCTGGTCATGCTGATGAAACTGGGCTCAAACACCAACAGAATGGATCTACATGTTCACAGACATCAATCAAAAGTTCTGGTCAACCAACAAGCAGTTTTCTTTGCCAATAACAAAGTTTTCTTCACCCTATGCAGAGCATTTCTTGAGCCTGAAAGATTAAAATGACCCTGAAAGATATTGCAATGGGAAGACATGATGGAATATCACCATAAGGGAGATGGTACCATTTGCCCAATCTCACTAAAGCAGAGAAAATGAACTCTGCACAGATTTAATTCCAGTAATTATACGTCACAAAGATTAAACAACAACAGCACAGGCATTCCCAAGTAAAAGAGACAAGAGGATGGGTATCCACACTGCGCATTGTACCTTCAGCACATACTTCCGTCCTTCATAGATGAGTTCCACATCCACAGTGTTCAGCAGTGTATGAGCAGGCAGGACTTGGCCCCTTGAAAGTGAAGTATAAAACAAAACTGGTCTTTTAGAAGCCATCAGACTACTATCAGGGGCCCAAGCAGGTTCAAGGATGCATGCAAGAGTTTGGAAAACACTGGCAGAGAGATGGGAGCAAGCTTTAAAACCATCTCTTCTTAGGAAGAGTCTGACAGAGAACAGTCAGCAGACAACAAGCTCTGTGTATTTCTGGACTAGACCTGAACCAAACTTCTAAATCACAGCTCATGACTGTTGGCTGCTCAGCAATTTTACCTTTCTAGAGAGTGCAGGAAGTTGGAGACGCTGTTTCGGAAGCTCACATCAGCCACATGCAGAGCTCCACACACCACTCCCAGCATGGTATCAGGCCTTTCAGCCTAGAAAGGAAGGGTACACAACACCATTCCATCTCCTTTAGTTTCAGTTCATTCTGGACAACCACTTCCAGAAACAACTAATCTCAGCTTTATTTCTGGTTCACAGCCAACCTCTCTTAACTGACGAGGAATCCATGCAAATACAAATAGAAGCAATTACATTTGTAACTCCCTCAAAGAAAACCATACTTCTTCATTCCTGGATCACGCCTTGAGGCTCCACCTACATGTCCACTAAATCTGTCCCAAAGTGCAAACTGAAAGACCAGCCTTAATCTCTATGTACACTAAGATGCTTTTCTGGTCAATCTCATGATGGTTGAGTAGCTGTTTCCTATAAATAAGAACTAAGGCAAATGAAAATATTAATTTATAAAGCAGTAAGTAGAAATTAACCACTCCTAAGTCCTTATCCTCTTGCAACCAGCATGCACCAAGCTTGTCCTCCACCCCTTTCCCTTCTCACTCCAATCTGTAGTCTGTAAAGGAAGCAGCTGCACCTGAACTTTCTCAGCAATAAGTCGATCCAACCAGCCCGTGTCAATGCGGTTCTGCTGGAAGCTTTCTGTTTCCAAGAGTTTAATCAAGTACTCCACAGTGGTTCGGAAATCCCCTCGGATGGACAGCTCCTTCAAAGCCACTACCATGTTTCTGAAAGAGAGAAGGAAACCTATTACCTATCCCATACTAACAGCAACGATGTGCAAACTGGTTAACTTCAGGCAGCTCTCCCCTGTGAGCTGCTGGGAAAAAACAGCCTGACGGTAACAGCAGAAGAGCATGTGCACTGGATCAAGATCCCATATAACAAGCTTGGGAATGAAAGAATGTTCATTTCCTTCAATCTGATGCAGGTGGGAACAAGAGCAGCTCAGCCAGGGAAGCTATAAAACAGGTGCTCCCACTGTTACCACATAAGTATTTACCACGTGTCAGGAGTGTCAATAAGACAGACAGTTGTAGTCTCCATCCCACAAAGAATGGAAGAGAGAAAAGGCTATGGATGCAAAAGGAGGCTAGATAACAGGTCAGACAGTCCTGTTGTGTGACTGCATGCTTCCTCATTCCACACAACAAAAGGACACTCGGTGGTTTATAAACATTTATAAGACACTGGCCTAACAAGTTATCAGTGTTTGTCCTGTTAGAAGCCTTCCACCCAAATGCTTTCTAAGAAGGACTTCAACACAACAGTAGCTGCGCCACATCCCAGCAGTAGGCACACAAGGCAGGAATTAAACATAAAATATAAACTAAGCAAAAAGTGTAGAAATGTAGGTGCAACACAGTGGAACTGCAAATCAAGACAGGATGAGAAGACAGGCTTCTGCCTGACCATGCTGTGGGAAACAAGGTAAAGAGAGGGAAACTTCAAACTCCTACAAGTAAGGAAGCAGCCTTGTTTTTCCATGGCACTTTGTGTCAAAGAGGACAAACCCAAGCAATTACCAAGGTTCTCCCTCTTTTCTGCCTACTTACGAGATGGCTTCTTCCCGGTTTTCTCCCCAAGAGAAGCAGTGACCAAACTGAGAATCAGCAAACTCATGAAGCCCTCCTGCAGCAGCCACACTGAAATAACCCCAGACATTCTTATTGCTGCGGAAGTTCAGTTCCTGAACTGTTCCAGAACTGGGCTTAAATCCCTGTAAAGACAGACAGACATTGCTATACACCCTAAAGAAAAAGTAAATAATCTAGAATTAGGGAAGTAATCGGAGTTCTGAAGGCCAGAGCACTTCTGTGCTGCAACATCACATACACACAAATAAATTCAGGCTGTGTTGAAACAGAACCATCAGCTAAATGAGATAAAGAAAGAACCTCTGTATTTGCTACCAAAATGTTCAGCAAGGAGCGGCAGCAGGGATTGAACCTTGGTGTCAGGCCACAGCTCTCAGTGTGATCAGTAACTATGAGTTTGAAGCACTCACCTCATCAGGATTCTCACTGGTGATACGTGCAGCGATGACATGGCCACGGGGACAGGGGACATGGGCTGAGTTCTCAAAGTCAATAGATGCATCTCCCCATGGAGAAACACCATACATCATTCTGATATCCTTGATCCTGTGGAGGGGAATCCCCATGGCAATCTAAGGAAAAACATAACAGAAATAGATAAATAAACATATAATAATAGTAATTATGATTATGCAAACAATCAAGCACTGCTAAGAAAGTTTCCCTCCTGGCTGAGAGTGCCTATTCCTTGAGGAATTAATTTCACTAACTCTCTGCAGAAGCTGATGCTGTGGTTCCAGTAGAGCAGATTCACACACATGCCTCTTTTCTGGTGTGAGCCTTCTCCACTGACACATCTTGGAACGCTCATACTTCTCCGGACAGCTGAGCTCAGTGTCATATCCACCTTAAGCCCTTCAGCCACTATTTTCCTCATGAGACAGAAAGCTCCTAATTGTCAATTTGTTTCACAAAATAATTTCAGCACTTAAAGCTGAACTAGTCATAGAACCACGGAATGATTCAGGCTGGAAAGGGCCTTAAGATTATCCAGTTCCAAGCCCCTCTGCCACAGACAGGGATGCCTCACACTAAACCAAGGCTCTGTCTAAACCGGTCTTGAACACTGCCAGGAATGGAGCATTCACAGCTCCCTGGAGCAACCTGTTCCAGCACCTTACTTCTCTCACAGGGAAGAACTTCTAACCTAAACCTAACCTAATATCTAACCTAAACTTCCCCTGTTGCAGTTTGAACCCATCACCCCTTGTCCTGTCGCTACAGTCCCTGATGAACAGTCCCTCTCCAGCATCCTTGTAGCCCCCTTCAGATACTGGAAGGCCGCTATGAGGT
Organism: Agapornis roseicollis; assembly: GCA_002631895.1. NCBI lineage: Eukaryota > Metazoa > Chordata > Aves > Psittaciformes > Psittacidae > Agapornis > Agapornis roseicollis. The sequence goes on along the minus strand of NDXB01017396.1, from coordinate 266,787 downwards.
CTCCACGCAGCCTTCTCTTCCCCAGGCTGAACAGCCCCAACTCTCTCAGCCTGTCTCCATACGGGAGGTGCTCCAGCCCCTGATCATCCTCATGGCCTCCTCTGGACTTGTTCCTACAGTTCCATGTCCTTTTTATGTTGAGGACACCAGAACTGCACACAGGGCTGCAAGTGGAATCTCATGAGAGCAGAGTAGAGGAGCAGGATCACTTCCTTTCACCTACAAGTGCTGGCTAAAGACTGTTGAGACAAGGTTTCTTACACACAACATCTCCTCAAACCAGTTTTCCTACCTCTTGTGTTCTACTCCTCTATTGCTTCTCTTCACACTCCTTTTACCTGAAGCAGTCCAGGAGAAACAACTAGAAAATAACCTCACTTTGCTTTCCAAATCAGAAAGGCTGTAACTTAGTGAAACAGTTGTAATAGGATGAATGCATATACATTTATATATATACACACACATATACATATATAAATATTGGAATACTGAACAAAGCTTTGCTCCAGCCATAAAAAAATCAACCCCAAGCTGAGAGAGTACCAAAATAAGCTTTTGAATTACTGGGTGTTCTGTAGAGGAGGACCAAAACAGGCCTTGGAATTACTGGGTGCTTTGTAGGGGAGGAAATGTGGACATGCCACATATCACTCATCTATACATGTAGATATAGGCCATATTTAGGAGACCTCTCTAACACTTGGCTTTATATTCTCTCCTCTATCAGCTATTCATCTGCAGTGTATGTGATCTGGTTTTAACACTAACTCTGACTCAGACAACAATCCACCCCCGTGTTTTATTAAGCCTTCAGCAAAACAGGTTTTTCATGCTTGGGCCTCTTCATACAGTTTGAGTACTTCTGAAAGCCTCCAGGACCCAGGGCCTGGGCACTTGACTCACCTGGAGCTGCGCTGCAGGCAGATTGACATCAGCCACCATCTCTGTGCAGGGGTGCTCCACTTGCAGGCGAGGATTCAACTCCAGAAAGTAGAAGCTGCCATCCTGGCTGTACAGGTATTCCACAGTGCCAGCACTCACGTATCCCACCATTTTGGCAAGCTTCACTGCACACTAGGATATAGGAAAAGGAGCATTTGATTTCCAGGCCCTGCACTCAGTTACTGCGCTCTGTTCATCCATTCCTCCTACTACAGACTTTTTGGTTGGCACTCCAAAACACCCAAAAGCTTGGAACAGGCCTACAAACTGCTCAGAGAAAAGCATGTGGCACAGGAGCTTTGATTTACAAGTTACAGAAAGCAGAGTTTGAAGAAAATGTTTATTATTCAGCATCAAACAATTCACGCGCCTCTTACAGCTTGCTTTTAATGTGATAGCTGTAGAGCAGCCCTTAAAATGCATGTACCCCAAAAATAGGAAGAATTGTGGTTTAAATGCTTTTTGTCATATTACATGGTATTAAATTATTGTCATACTATTTCATGGTGGACTCAGTTCTGGAATGTGAGTCCCATTGGGAATGTGAGCCCACGCTAACCAGTGTGGGACACACAACCCTATATTGCTCCTATAGGAGATTCAAGGGTGCAAAACTCCTGGTGATGTCAAACCAACCCCTAAGTCCTGCCTGTTTCTGGAGTCTCGCAAGGCAAAGCGAACCTGCAGAGCCCCCCTCACCTGTTCCATGTGCTCAAACACCACCGAAGTTGCAATAGAAGCAGGTGCTTCCTCAATAATCTTCTGGTGCCTGCGTTGCACGGAGCAATCCCGGCCAAAGAGCGAGATGGCATTGCCATACTGATCCGCCAGGATCTGTACCTCCAGGTGCCGAGACTGCTTGGCCAGTCTCATCACAAAGATTGGAGAGCCCGGGACTTCAGCTTGAACCTACAGCAGAGACAACACAAATACACTGATCATTTCTTGTAAGCACCTTAGTCACAATCATCCCAATTGATTTTTTTAAGCAAGGAACATCCATAATGCTTCCCCTGGGCCACCTAAGGATGAGAATACACTTTGTTCACTTGTATACAATTACAGTACCATTTCCTTTCCTCTCAGCTTTCCTAAGTAACTCAACAAGCTAGAGAAGGCTCATGTCCCTCAACACTTTTGAGTTCCACTGCTCATGCCCTCCATTACTTGGATTTATTCAGCACCTCCAGTGAAGTCTGGGCATTTGATAACTGTATTGGATATGCAGATAGAGTGAAATCCTCCCCAACATACAGAGCAAAGAAAGCATGAACTCATGATTCAAAGTAGCTAAACATGCTCTGACCCATAATGCAGTTTTCTTCAGCTCTTTAATGCTTCTGATACAGAGGTCACAGAATCACCCAACCTGAGCATTCAGAACAAGACAGCACAAATCAACAGGAAAAGTTACCTGTCTGAATAGGTTGGGGAAGTCATCTGCATTGTTAACCTTCCTAATTCCTTTTCCTCCTCCTCCTTCAGAAGCCTTGATCATGACAGGGTAGCCAACCTCCTCAGCAGCCTGACCAAGATGGGCAGAAAAACATGGGTAAGTACAAAATGGTTGAAAAGATCTTTATTTCCCTGTTGATTTGTGTCCAAGCTTCTATGCCTGCCTATTTAGTAACCAAGACATGACTGGGATAGAAACCAAATATCCCAACTTGAGAGGATGCCTGAAGTTGGAAAAAGGAGCAGTGCTTTTGTGACCCCTGCTTCTCAAAGCGATCACAAAATGTTTTGTCATTAAATTCATTAACTCACAGAAAAGCTTTTATAAAAGACAGGAAGTCGTTGCACTGGGTAACACCAAGATCATGCATCCTGCTCCCTTTCTTCACAAAGGAAAACTCCCATATCCTGCATTGTGCCAGGAATATTTCTTATTCCAGAAATCTTCCTCAAAGAGAAACTCAACAAAAGATGAGATCAAGTAGGAGGTCATGGGTCGTTATTAAAACCACCTCCTTCCTGCATTAACCAAAAATCAGAAGAGAGTTCTTAGTGAAATACAACTCTGGTTCCATATCTTGTCTCTCTCCTCTTTCCCACCTCTTTCTGCAGGCTAGGTCCATGTGAAAGATCACTTTCCAGATTCCAAGACTCAGCTCTGTGAGGCTGACAGCCTAGTTCTAGTTTGTCCTCCCATTACAAATACATCAAACCTCTAGCTCTCTCCAGCAACACCCCAAGCACCTCCAGAACACCAGCCACCCACCCGCAGTCCATCGTCCGCGTCTTTCACATAGCCTTTTTCATACAGCTCCTGAGGAACATTGAGGATTCGCTTCTGAAGATCGTTCTCCTGCCAGTCCACTCGAAGACCTGAAATAAAAGCAGCATCTTCTTAGCTCGTGAGAACCCACACAGCAGACGTGAGTGAAGCAAAGAGCAGTCAATCACAGCAGAAACAAACCTGTTCCACAAGGAACTGGCCTAGAAGCATTTAGAAGAGAGAGAATGCAGAATGCAAAGAGATATTTCTGCTTCCTGGGGAGCAGATGCAGCAAGTGATATCCTCTTTCATTTCCCCTGTGCAATTCTGTTGTCATTTATAGTCTTTTCAAACTGCATATTGCTTCCATGGAAGTAGAGTATTGGCCACGTGCTCCAGAACTACACGTTCCATGCTAGAAGCCTGCAGAAATGCCAGATAGTACAGCTGTTCTGTTAGACCTACAGCCCATGACACAACATGTAAATTCTGCCTGGCATACCCATATATATCATGGTAGCTAAGTCTCAAATACAGATGTGAAATTCTAAACAGATGGAACACCTTTTTGTGCAGGGACACTTCTTAAAGATTAGATGTGGGGAAGGAAAAACTACTAGAATGATCTTGATAAACACTGGGCAGTTTCCTTCTTACCACTGCCACTCCAAGGAAGAGTTGGAATGCCAGCAGTCTGTGCCACTATTGAAGAAGCAATTTTATCTCCTAAGGCCCACATTGCTTGGCTTGGAGGACCTGCAAAGAGCAGAAACAACACATGAAACAACAGAAACAGAAACAACACAGCAGCCATTAGGCAAGCATTCAGAAGTCTAATCTAGGTCTCATGCCTATCTTTAAACATCGCATGTGTCCAAAACTTCATCTAACATGCAGAATCATGAGGCTTACTGCACCAAACATCTCCAGCACTTAGTTAACGACACTGCTAACTGGATCACAAACTGGATCACATGAACTGCCCATGGAAAACTCCACTCTTTCCAGAAACCCTGAATACAAACACCCTCTTCAAAATGACAACAGGGACACGCAGCTTGGGAAACAACCTGCTTTAACAGGAATCTTTTCTGATTTTGTATCCACAATAGTCAAAGGTGTCTTGGAGAACTTGCCAATTCTCCCATACAAAAACTAATTCCCAGCATATGTCCAAACCGTATCTGTTTCCATTAGCCTCAATGACTGGTAACAGAGTACACCATTAGACAACACAGTGTGTTGCTCTGATTACCATAAAGAACATATCATTCACCTTGCACTTGTAAACCATCCCTCATAGCTCTCTTTTAGACTCTGGATTTTCTCCATCTTAAAACAGGGACCAGACATTAGATCAGAAGAGTATATCCTCACCCATGAAAGCAATCCCATTTTTGTGGAGAAGCTCTGGTAGTTTAGGGTTCTCGGATGCATGGCCCCAGCCAGCCCACACAGCCTGCAGAAGAAAATAGCATAATTTACTCTTTGGTTTAGGAGAACAAGTGGAAACGGGAAGCATGTAGATACTTAATGTCTTTCTTTTCCCCACTGGAAACAGGCTCATAACATTCATGAGCCAGACCAGTCCCCTGAACTATAAGTCTAGTGCCTTGGATCTTGTAGACAAGTCAAAGAAGGCTGCTGCAGGAAGCTGCTGAAGAGCAACTAAGCACAGGAAGCAAAAGGCTGAAGGGAACCTTCCACCTCCTGCAGATATTCATGCTGGGAAATCCACTGCACTGCAATAAGCGTTGTGCCCTCTGGTGCTAGCATAGGTCTGTGATTTCAATTTCTTTGACCTTTCTCCCCAGAGAGAAGACTGCTTAGTATGTTAGCTCCTGTTTTGAGAAGTACTTTTGACCCTTCTCACCTGCACTGGAATCCGCTTTGCAATATCAAGAATGAGCTCCACATTTGCATAGTTGTTATTGTTTGGTCCTCCTGGAACTGGGACGTAGTGATCTGCCATTTTAATATACTCTGCAAACACAAAGGAGGGCTCTTTAAGACTGCAAATCTAATAAACAGGACTTGGTCTAAAATTCCCTAAATGGAATGGATGGAAGTATTCCATCTCCTCCCAGAAGGATCAGTTACTTGGCAGAATGGGACGTGATGCACAGACAAACACTGAACTTCTTGTGGGCACAGAGGTCTGTGTGAGGAGAGGGTTCTGCACCACCAGTGGTCCTCACAACTCACCTGCATTTGCTTTCAGATCCTCAGGAGTCACCATAACAACAAATCTGATGGCCCGCTCGTTTCGAAACATCTCGTAGGACCACCGGCGGATGGACCTCATGCACTTCACCGCTGCAATGCCGTTATTTGCTATCAGCACCTGAGCACATCAGAAGCAGGGATGAAACGGAGTCTAAACAACACCAAATGATAATGAAAACAGTTCTCTGCAGACTCTCGGTGCAATTCTGGGGCTGTGCAGCTTCCTTGGGCAGCATCCAGTTCAGCAAGAACATTTAGTGGCCCATCAGTCAATTTAAAAAGGGGTTCTTGCTTGACCACGAAGACTTTAATGTATTATGTCTAATTTGGATTAAAGAGCAGGACACAGGAGAACAGGCCTAACAAGTACCTAAAACTTTCAATGTCTGATAAGAAGAAACCTTATCCATTAAATGATTCTGTATTTCTAAATACATTTCTCAGTGTTTTTCCAGCTTACTTTTGTTACAGCTCTCCATAAATCCTTCTGTAGCTGCACAAGTGCTCCAGCTCACTCAACCTTTCCCCCGTCACACTAAGCTAAAACAATGGGATGTTTATTTATCACACAGAAAATGAAATGGGAACACCATGGTTACAGGCACAAACACAGCTTTCAAGTTCAGGAATATCAAGCTTGGTATCAGCAATGGACAGCCTTCTCGAGAGCCATCCTAGCTCAAGAGAAGGGAACATAACATGCTCAAGAGGTCAGGAATTTACCTTTTCAATAACCTTATTCCCTCCGAACCGAGTAACAAATTCTGCTGGAGAAGCCACAGTGAAATCCCGCTGCACGTCAACTTTCTTCCTGTCCCGGCCTTGCTTTACAAGGTGTAAACCAGACATGCTGGGCCTAGGGAAATTGTGGGAGACAGAAATAGGCAACTTGGCAGTGCAGATGTAGACAGATCATTGATAAAGTTCCCCTTGACCATATTCCCCAGGCAGAGAAGCAGATCACTCCTTGCCTCCAGGCCACAAGGACCTGGAACTCAACTTCTACAGGGATTACTGGTTAGGAAGGAGGGTGAACAGTGTGAAGGTATTTAAATAACTCAGTGCTTTGGGAAGACCCGACAGCAACCAAGGGGGTCGGTGCTATTAGAGCAGTGGTGCCACTGCAGCATCAGTCCTCAAGAGCCAGGCAAGCCCTGCTGGCTGCCCTTGGGCCACAGGAAACCCATCAGGAACCTCTGCCCTGATCAGCTGCTGGAGAGCTGCTACCATTGAGCAACAACACCACAGGGAGTGCTGCATGATGGGAAAACCAAGCCAAGGACAAGCCAAGCCATGTACAGCATCTAGAATTCTCCTTTCCTAAACCCACTGAGATCAGGTAGCTGAGAGCTGTAACTGTGGGGCTCACTGCCCCACATGAGGTTTGGAGCAACCTGGCTGGAATGAGCTGCTGTTAAGAAGTGCTTTGTGACAACCTGAGAGGAAACAGGCAGATTCCCCCTCACTTTTCCCCCATAAATACATTACGGCCTATGAAGATTTACCCATCCGGAATGTAGACCCTCCTTAACTCTGCACCAGTAACATGTGCTTTGACTAAGAGATTTGCTGATGAAAGAAGCCTTGGTCAAACAGTAGCAAGTGTCTGGTTAACTCCAGATTCTTCTCTTACGCATGTTTCCTCTGAATGATCATGGTGCTAAAACAGCCCATACCTTGCAGTACACATTAACAAGGAATATCTGGACCCATATCATCCAGAACAACCCACTCAAAAAGCTATGTGCCAAATCTGGTATAATCAACCATGACCTGTATGAGAAGGAAAGGTGATATTTCCAGGTAAGGCAAAATCAATGCCCAGATCTGACCATAAAGACATGTCAATCTATCCCACACAGGACGAAGCAGGGTCCTCCCTTCTACTGTGGCAAACCCCAATTTTGTTCTTAAGGTTTCCAGAACAGCAAGAAAGCAGCCCTTGAAGCTCAGACACACCAGTCTTTCTCTCCCATGACAAACAGCCATGCTTGACTTCAAGTTGAGTCTTAGTATAAGTGAAAACCTGTTCTATGCAGAGTGAAAGAGGCCTTGAAGTGATCCCTGAAGCCAAGACTGGAGAAGGTAACAGGAAAACAAGATCAGTGGGGTGATTTTAAAGCACGCTAAAGAAACAGATGCCTGTCTCCCAGTGCGATTCTGGGATATTCAACTGGCTGCACACCCAGTCCAGTAACCTGCTAGCTGATACCCAGAGGAAGGCACAGACTGAGTGAAGTGCACAAAGCCTCTCCCCTGTATTACTTTCCCTCCTTACCTGCACTTTCAGAGATAAACACTGTCAATGAACTTAAAACCCATCCCTATCAGCAAGAGTTCACAGACTGCTGTAATAAGCTCAGGAATTCAAGGAGAGGAGCTAACAGGCAAGAAAAAGAGGAAAGGTGCAGTTAAAGTTGAATTTCTACTACATTTGTGTGTTTAAAAAGGGGCAGACTCTATGTCAAGGAGCACAGTCCAATAGGGGAGGCACGTTTATTCACTGCAGGTTTATTGAGGGCAGTCACACCAAAAATAGCAATTAAAGAGATCAAAATCCTGGGATCAGAATGTGTGAACACACATGAACAAGAACTATCCTGCCTGTAGTAGTTTTGACTATACACATAAAGATACTGCTCCAGCTGAAACATCGAAACAACCAGAGGTTCATCATCCAAAACAGTGCACAAACACTTGTTTATGAGCAAGTAGAGTTCAGTTTCATTTGTGACAGCAAACATACCAGGAACATTAGCTTTATTTACTAATAACCACTGGCTGCACATTGTGCCAAGACAGGAGAGATGATTCTTTTCCTGCAGGGTAAGATGAGGCAGAAGTTGGGCAGCACAGCAAAAAACCCACTGAGCCCTAAACAAAGCAGAGTAAATGCTGAGTTGAGCCATCCCTCCTAATCACCAGCTCACAGCTGCTGTGTTTTGTTAGGCAAAACCTCCCAAAACACCCATCTATCCTTCAGAGCTGATAGAGCAGGAAGCCATACAGAATCTCCAACTCTTTTAACACTGATCCCCCCACTAAGATGTGTTCTAGCATCCCGCTTGCAGACTGCATGCACAGACACCTCAAGGTAACTGGCAAGGTTTCAAAGGATGAAATGAACACGGAAAAACAGGAGTGTGCATTCCCAGGCCGGAGTGGCAATCCCACTTTTTGTGCAGCTTTATGTGTACAGCCCAGCAGTATCTTTATGCATATAGCCCAGATGTGAGGAGACACTCACATCTATAACTCTTACCTTTGCAGCATGTGATATCTCATTTCCTGACTCTGCTCTGCAGAATCCTCCATGCTGTCTCAGTGAGGGAATGAACAGATTTCAGGCTCGCTTACGACTCCTCTAGCGTTGCTGCTGCTATTGGCTTCTGAGAGCCCTGCAGCTCAAACCCCTGCAGGAGAAAGCTGCAAACAGCCTCTTGTGCTCGTGCAGTTCTCCTTCAAGCCGTGGAGCTTCCCAGATTGCTTCACTCTTTTAACCTTTGTCCCTTGCTTTCCACCTCCCCTGTGTGTGAGCCGCTCTCCCGTGACGCAGCACGCACAGTGCGGGGAGCAGCTTCCCCCTTCTGCATTCAGAGGAAAGCAGCTAATCAGGAAAGAGAGAAAACGAGCTACAGGTTACACAACCAGGCTTAACGCCCAGCGCCGCTGCTGCAGCCCCGGTGATGTGCGGCGGCTCCTCCAGGCAGCAGTGAGCGCCAGCTCCTGCTCCCCACAGCAGAGGTCATGCAAGGAAGTGGAGACTGCCGGGTGTTCTCATGTGCTCCATCAGCATCCACAGAAACCAACATGCCTTGATAGGAGCAGGCATCTCACTGCCGACAGCAAAGGCGCAGCACAGGGGCTGGTCTGCCCAAAGAATTCAAGCCACACATAGGATTTAATAGCACATTTCCGGGGGGCGGGGG